>BMAO01013970.1:0-105399 GCA_019973975.1 Trichonephila clavata
GCATTTTAATTAATTGGACGCACGGTCTTCAAATTTTGCTAAGCAGATTCCTTTCATAGAGTGCAATTCCCCTACAAAATGGGTTTTGTGAAAACAGATCCATAAGTGGCGTTGCGGGGGCTCAAGTGGCGTTATAGACAATTACCTCCATTTTTAAACTGTTAGACGAACAGTCTTGAAATTTGATAAGCAGATTCCTTTCGTAAAGTAGAGAACCGCTACAAAATGGGTTTCGCGAATATCAACTACTAAGTTTAATTTCGGGAGATTAAGAGGCGTAATCGATAAATATTTCCATTTTTAAACTACTTGATCATCCTGCTTGAAAATTGGTAGGCATGTTCTTTTCATGAAATAGAGTTCCCCTAACAAAGAGTAAAATGAAAATTGACCCCCGAAGATGTTTGCGAGTGGTCAAGAGGAGTTACAGAAAAAAATTCCTGTTTTTAATTGTTAGACCCATATACTTGAAATTTGTTAAGCGTGTTTTTTTTTTTTTGTTGAATAGGGATCCACTAAGAATAAATTTTAAGCAAATCAAGTTCTGGGGGGTTGCAGGGGGTTACTGGGACGTATTGACAAAAAAAATTACTTTTTTCGAGCTACAAGGACTATAATAATGAAATTTGGTTTGCATTTTTCTTTTGTTGAATTGAAATCCGCTAAGAGCGGTTATTTTGGAAAACGGCTCTCAACGGGATTACGGGGATATTTATAGTAAAACTTTTGCTTTTTCTGTTATATTTAGACTTGAAATTTGGCTTGCATGTTCAATTTACGGAGTAGAGATCCACCGAAAATTGGTTTTGCGGGAATCCACTTGGTTTTTGAGTTACGAAAGAGCAAACATCACTGTATGCTTCAATTTTAGAGATTTTTAGAAAATACAAATTAGATGAGTTCTGCCCTTTTCTTTTATCAACAGGTGACAGTTACAGGTATAAGTATATTTTTCAATTCAATCGAATTCTTAATGCTAGGACTTAGATATCAATAATTTATACATATATATAAGCAGTAAAAATTTATAAAACATCATGAAATACCCAGCGAAGCGGGCGGGTAACAGCTAGTTAGTTAAATAAATTAAAATTTAATTAATGCATAAAATAACATTTGCATAAAATAACTGAGCAACAAACAAAAGCTTTTACAGGGAGGGAGGGAGGAATCCGGGGATGCAATGATAAATTTCAACATTTGGCATCATTCTTATCAGGATTTAACACTAAACATATCTCCTCGGTTTATAGTGTCCAGGATTTTCTTCTTTCTTTTTTGTTTTGTAGATTTACAAGTTCACTGAAACTTCTTCTCAATCGGAAAAATAATTAAAAACTTTCTCAAGATATTCCATAATATGGAATAAATAACAGGTATATCTTTTTAAAAATAAAATTGTTGACATTGTTTCTAAACTTTTCTTTAAGGTCTTTGTTAGTGCATATTCCTAAAGCTTAATTCTTATAACCTGACATTTTTTTTTCAAAATGACCATATGAATTCATTGTCTACTGTGGTACTATGATAGTCAAAACATTCTCAAACCTAGGGGCATTTAAATGTTGGCGACGTCCAAAATTATGCTCCTTTAGCTTAATTCTGGCAAGAAAGGCTGTGGGAAATGTGGTCCTTGTTTTAATAATATTTATGCTGCTGCCTTGTAACTGCAAATAAACCTAATTAAATTTAGTAAATAAATCTGCTAAATAGGTAAGTCTAGTTTCCACTTGATTAAATTTTTTAATATTAGTCACGATCTGGTTTGATGAGAGCCACTATCATATCAGCCACCATTTACACCTTATGGACCCCCAAATTATTTTTTTGCAGTCGTGGACCCCTTGTAGATCGTCATAGACCCCTGGGGGTCTAGATAGACGATTTTGGGAATCACTGATATAGATGAACTAGGCTACACTTAAGCAGGAAAGAATTTTCATAGGATTAAACATATATTGCTCCTGTGAATTCAAAATGGCCTGTAGACTGGAAATCTTAGAAAATATTTTCAGAGAGAAAATGTAATCATGCAGAAACTTTCATTAATATTTGTTCTTTAATACGCATGTATGGCATTCAAATGGATACACTAGTCTAGCTTTAAGGAAAAGGAAAATTTTCTTAAGATTATCATTAAATTAACGAATTCAAAATGGTCAATGAGAATTCTTTAAAAAATTATTTCCTCATTTATAAACATTTTATTTTAAATACGCCGAATTATTTTATTTATGAGCACTTGCAATATTTCACCAGCTTTACAAATTCACATTCTGAAATGTGACATGCAGTGAAAAGCATAGACGGGGAGGGGTAATTGGGCAAAAGAAAAAAAAATCTCATCTTAAAAAGTAATATTTAAGAAAAGAGTCACATATTCTAGCAAATATAAGATTTTATTTGATGAAAATTCTTTTCATGAGCGCACGTTGCTTGCTTATTCAGTATGAATAAAGCAACTGACATTTTACAGAATTTGCAACTATGAAACTTTTATTGAAAGTTCAGATCATCAGAGTTCCATTAAATTTCTTACTCTCGTCAGCCTGAATATATATTTTTTAAGAATGTAACATACTAAGAGTTGGCTACCATGCTGATTAGAAAGGCTAAATTATCGCACAAAAGGTTGTATTCATGGACAAAAAAATACCATACTGTGTAAGAAACTTTTTCTTAAAAAAATAAAATGTCACCTTTCATGATTTATTCAAGACTAAAAAAAGAAATATTAAAAATGAATAGAAAATTTTCCCTATAAATTCCCATTTTTTGAATATGTATTATTTTTCTTTTATAGAAGAGAGAACAATTGCATGCGACTGAAAAGTTTTTTGGTTTAGAGAGCAGATATAAAAATATATGTATATAAAACATTTTTATTATTCTTACTCTCTCGAATAAAATAAAAAAAATAGCTATTCTTTTTTTACTACAACATTTCATTCATGAAATAACATAAAAAATAAATATTGTGAAAACTTTTACTTAAAAAATATATAACAAATATTTTTTTTTCTGCCTGGGAATGAATCAAGGCATTTGCATTTGAAAATATTTTAATATAAAACCTTCTATTGTTTTCTTAAAAAATAAAAGCAGAATTTCTTATTTCATTTCTGTGTTTCTTTAGAAAAAAAGAAAATCCTATCTTTTGTCTGTTTTTAAATAAATACGCACAGTCAATTTATAATTAAAAAAAGATTACAATTTTACACACTTTTTTCCGTAACTGTTTTGTTTTATTTTAGACATTGAAAAAGAATTTCTTTACAGAAGAATTTTTTTGTTGTTGTTAAAATTAAAAGATTTATTTATCTCGCCTTTTAAGCTAATATATCCCTAGAACCTCCATAATTTTTAATTTGGTGTGCCTTGAAAATTTTGGAATAGATTTTTAATTCTTTAATTTTTGAGCTGTACTTTACTGTACTTCAAAACCTAATAAGTTAATATATTAAAAATTAAAATCTCTTCATATTAATTAAATGAATTTAATCATTTTATACAGTAAAAAAGGGCTTTTTTTTGGTAATTAAAATACACCTTATTTCTAAAGAAGGTGTTTCTACACTTTTCTCTTATTCCATGTTCACAGATCATGTGAATTTCTTAATTGAGATCTTTTAAACACAAACTATTATAAACTGTTTTACTTTTTTTTTCTGGCATGAGGGCGTATTTTGCTTGTGTAAATAAAACGTGCTCTTTATTTTAAAAAAATTATTGTTATAGATTTAATGTAAGAAATTTAATTATATAAATGCAAATATATTTGAAGGTTTTTTTAGGCAATACAAAAACCCGAATTAAACGAGGACTATAATTTTAGAAAGAAAAATTTCTAAATCATTATATAAATTTGCAACGTTGTAATTCATGCATCTCTATTTATAATGTAGCATTTTTGAATTTTTGAAAAACATTTCATAAATAATTAATTATTTCTTTTACTATATTAAAGGAAAGCTCATTTAGCATTACGGTACAGGAGGAAAAAAGGCGAAACACACATTTGTGATGGTTTTGAACGGGTTTTTTGAAAATCTACATCTGAGGGATATTATGAGGAGGTGTTATGCATTTAAAAAATCCCGTTTTCGAACGATTAGACTAACAGACTTGAAATTTAGAAAATAGGTTTCTTCTTTTGAGTAGAGATCTGTTAAGAACTGGTTTTCCCTGAAATGGTCTCCTTAAGAGTTTTATGGTTTACAGAGGTATTAAGATAATTTTTTTTATCCATTAGACCTACAGACTTTAAGTTTGGTAAGCATGTTTCTTTTGTTGAGTAAAGAACCGCTAAAAAATGGGTCTTGAGGAAATCCACTTTGTACGAGGGAATTACGGAAGCGTAAAAGATAAATATACTTCCGTTTAAGGTATTCAAGTCGTATCCTTTTTTAATCAAGAGACGAAATCCATAGGAATAATTTTCAATATATTAAAAGCTTAATAATAGGACTACTTAGGTAAAAGTAACTTTAAAAAACTATATATAGTTATATAATATAGTAAAAATTTGCAACAAAGCAGCCGGATAAGGGCTAGTATTATTATGTTCATTTACGTTTTGTTATTTTCTTTCTGTTTGAATATATTTCACGTGTTGGATTAATTTCTTCGATATTAGATGAAAAATTCTTTTAATGCATGCAAAATAAAAAATAATTTTCTGAACAGTACTCTCTACTTTCCCTACAGAAATTCAAGTTAGGACAAAAAAAATCTTCGGCCCAAAAAATGTTTTTGTTGCACACAGTTAAAATACTGCTGACCTGTTTGGCGAAAGAGAACTTTTTGTTCTATTCGGGATTGAAGAAATCGTCTGTGGCACAGACGTTTCATGGGAAAACCTTTTCGCAAGTTTTCTAAAATTGATAAAAATAGCGGTCGCCATTTCTCTGAACCCTCTTCGTGTCTCTGCGTAAGTGCTGCAAGCTTCAGATGATAAAAACTCACTTTGAAACTTATAACATAAAAATATATTGGCTTTGTTTATCGGCAGGCTTCTTAGCTGGGTATTTTTATTAGCCCCACGTGAACAAGTTATGTAGAGTCCACCTAGAATATCTATATTGTCCATACTTTTCGCGTTTTTATTTCTTGTGCCATGGGTTTTATAAAACATACATCTTGAAATCTTGCGCTATTTCTGGGCTATAAACCTTTGATAAGGAGGAAAAAACGCAAAAAGTACAACAAAACCAGTAATTTAAATCGATAGTTACAAACGATAAATAAAATAAAATAAAATAAACCCCTCATTTAATGGGGTTGTAACGACCCCGTTAAGGTTTCTTTTATGAATAATGTAGTTTTGTTCATTCTTTTACATTTTATCTTCCCTTATATTGATTGATTGTTTATTGATGACTCCCTTTGAAGCAATTCGAGCACTATTGGGATCAATCCCGCAATAGTGAATCTTGGAAAACTGATGAGTATGAAACCTGTGAGCTGTCCCTTCACTCTCGAAACTTACGCACACGCCAACGTTTGGAGTTTGACCCTTAACAGATTTAACTCGCATCAGCCCGTATATACGGCAG
The DNA here is from genome assembly GCA_019973975.1 of Trichonephila clavata. NCBI lineage: Eukaryota > Metazoa > Arthropoda > Arachnida > Araneae > Nephilidae > Trichonephila > Trichonephila clavata. Next base: position 5,556 of record BMAO01013970.1, read on the forward strand.
GTCTTTAACAGCATCAGTCAGTGGCGTAAGGGAGAATATTAGGGTCCCCATGCCAGGTCAGGTTTTGAGCCCCAAATCGCATTTTATACAGGATTGCAAAACCATAACATAACATAGACTTTGAGCCCCCTTGAATACTGGGTGCCAAGTCAGATATTGTTAAGGATTAAAAAACTATAACATAGGCTTTGAGCTCCCCAGAATCCTGGGAACCCCAAGACGCGGGGGTGTACGTTACGCCACTGGCACCAGGACTCGAATACTTGCACACTCCAGCTCAGATATCATCTTCGTCACTTAATCAGAATTATGATGTCCGTCACCAATAGCCCTTGTGTTGTTTAAGAGTGTGAAATAAATCTTAACTAATTGGGCATGTGCTTATGACCACACGGTGGAAGAGAAAACTTTTGATTTGTTATGGGCAAGAGAATCCAATTGTTCGGATGTGCTTCGTTTTCTTTTACGACATTTTCACCTGCGGGCGCTTAGTTTTCTTTTTCTGGCATATTAATCGGTGGATTTGTTAATTTCATCCATTTTCTACAAAAGGAAACGTTTAAATAATTATGCGTTCTGATATTTAAACATATATATACAGCAGAACGTCATTTATCCGAACGTTTATTATCCAAAGCGTCAAATGTCCGAACCAAAGTCCGGATACGTTTTCGAACAGTGCAATGCTCAATAGTTGCTTCCTGTTAGGACAAAAGTGACGGGAATTTCAGTTGTGTGATTTGGTAAACTTCTGCGCGGAGTATTAGGTTAGTTTGTTTCCAAGTGAGAGGGTGTATACGTGCTCTTTTGTTGAGTTTTGTTGATACAGAAATCTGGATGGTATGCGATGCAAAAGACTGTGGATTTCAAATGCTAAATAATGACGAGATAGTGACTTCCGTGCAAGAAGAATCCGACCTTGTCGACGATGAAATGGATGAAGACGAGGACAACAACAACGAAAGTAGCTAGGGTCCATCAAATGCTGCCCCTCAGGGGGCTCACCTTCTTTAGGTGAGTACGGGTATCCCGAGGTACCCTAGTGATCTTTTCCTTTTCCCACGGGGTTTACAGTCTTTGGTGAACATGGGCTTTACGAACCCGGGGTACCCTAGTGATCCTTCTCTATTTTCGACCCTCTTTCTTGTCATTCAATTCATTCTTTCTTTCTCTTCCCGTCTAGACCACAGATATTAAAACAAATGTTTGGCGCAGTATAGCCGAAATCGGCTCTTACGCCAATAAACCCCAAAATCACTCACTCACTCACACCCATCAAATGCTGACGCGTTTCTGCGTTAGAGACAGCTATGGAATGGTACGAACAACCATCAGAGTGCTGTCCTACTCAACTACTGCTGCTGGAGAGAATCAGGGACCTTGTAGCGAATAAACGAAGGTGTACAATAGTACAGCGAAAAGTAAGTGATTATTTTCCACAATCAAGGTAAAATTGCGACATTTTGCATCTATTTGGCTTTTTCTTCAAGCACGTTTCCCACATGAGATGATTTTCAAAATTCGTATAACATCCTGTTTCATATACTGAACGTATCGCATTCGGTTTTTGATTATCCGAACAATCGCGTATCCAAACGGTGTCCGGTCCCAATTGATTCGGATAAACGACGTTCTACTGTATTTAGATACATACATATATAAGAATGCATAATTATTTAGTATGATTTAAGTGTCAATTAATCTAATTATATACAAATATTTATATATAAATTAGTTATGTAGATTATATTTATATAATATATATGCTTATATGGTACTTTCTCACTATCACTACAATCAATACCAAGATAACTCGCCAAGTTGGAAACCTTTATTTCCCATGTGTCGTACGCGCTGAATTGGCCATCATGTGCTTCCTTTCATATAATGTTGCCAATACTGTTGCGATAATACGTAAGTACCGTTCATATAACTTAAACGACGCCGTATACTATGTAAGGCTAGGAAAACTTATGCCCTGAGAGCCGTTTACTTTTCTTAAAATGCTCTAAGCAAACAAAAGAAGAGGGTTCGTTCTTTTTCACAATCTCTTAGTTGTCATCACTAACATAAAAAAAAATATAGTTAGTTTCTCGCCAAATATCTTCATCAAAAATTCGATTTTTAATTCTTTTGGCACATTTTTTGGCACAACCAAAAAAAAAAAAAAAAACAGTTTCAATGTTTGTTTCTTATCTTCGATCTCCTGCATGAGAATGATATCCCCCCCCCTCCCCGATTATTTTCGCTTGCTGAAGTTAAGCGGAAGTGGGCTTCAAGACACAATAATATTTTAATAAAGAAAATAAAACTTTTTTTCTTCACAGGAAAAAATGTGCATATATTTTTAACTATTTAACGCGCCTAAAAAGTTTTCAATTCAAAACTAAGCTAGCTTTACCGACCCGAGCACGATTGCCGACTGGAGCCGAGTAAAACCGCTGGAGCAGCCGAAGCAGACGCTTGATTTAGATTCACTCTTCAGCAAAACACATTTGAAGAAGTTATGATTTAAAAAATCCAATCCAATCAAACATTTGATGTGATGATATATTTTTCTTGCATTACTTTTATGAATAAACCAATTTCGTTTCATTGAAAACGTTTGTATTTTATACCCTAAGTGTCAATGCTGTTCAATTCTACAACGTTTATAATAAACGTTACATTCCCATGCCTGTTTTCACCCATAATTATCTAAATTTAAAAATATATTAAATCAGTAAAAAGTTTATTTTTAATGTTTTATTCGACTCAATTTTTTTGTTCTTTGTCTTTCATATAATGCAACCAAAAGCTAAGTTAAGCCAAATAAAGCTAAGTTTTAGCTACCAAAAAACTTAATCAGGTCATCATTCTTCAAATTTTACATCTTAATATGTAATAATAATAATAATAATAATTATTATATATATATATATATATATATATATATGCCTGCTTTCACCAGTAATGAATTAAATTTTCAAAAATATATTATACCAATGGAAAATTTCTCTTTAATTTCATGACAGATAGAAATAAATGTTATAGATAGTAATTTAAAAAAAATACACTTTTAACTGTCGAATTTTTTTTTTACGATCTCTTGGGTAGTTTAAACTGTTTCTTGCAGAAAATATTTTGTTCTAACTCGTCTAGTAGAATGCCAGATCATTTACCGATCTCGTCATGTGATCCTGCTTTTTTTGGAAGCTAATTTAACTAAACATTTGCACCGGAAATTACAAGCCTCAGAAAATAGGATTTCAAAGGCTTCTTTTCCAAGAAACCATAAATGTGAAAAGCGCTATGTCACGATGAAAACAATGCATTAGCATTTTATTTTGTCCTAATTATAGTTTGCTTTAAATTTATAATTTATGATCTCTACTTTCATTTATTCCCACAATTAATCTTATTTACCCTTTGAACATAATGATCTGTTTTAAGTTTATTTATAAATTATCATTGTTTCTACTTATGTGGATATAAATTATTACTTACTGCCAGAATTATCATTCAAGTATTTATTTCATTTTATGCGATTTCATTTTTATTTAAGAAGAATCCATATCTTACACGGGGAAAAATCGTTACTTTCTAATCATAATACATTTTAAAATTCTGTATTGTATCTGTCTATGTGATATACATTAAAATATGAGCAACATATCTATCTATAAAACCGACTCATTTACGCATTACGATGTCTCAGGAACCGTTAGACCAACAGACTAGAAAAATGGCAGACATTTTGCTTTTACAGAGTAGAAATCCGCTAAGAACGGATTTTGCTAAACTCTCCCACCAAGAAGGTTGCGAGGGGTTAAAGGGCGCATATATATTCCCGTTTTTAAACTATCAGAGCTCAGACTTGAAATTGAGTAAGCATATTTCTTTTGGTGAGTTGAGACCTAATTATGACGAGTTTTGCATGTATGGATTCCTTTGAGGGGTTGCGAGAAGTTACTGAGGTAAACAGGTACTTACGTATTAGCGTCATCACAGCCAAAATCACGTCACAAAAAGCGTTTTTCTTCAAATGAAATGCATAAGAAGCTTTGTTGTTTGATATTATGACGGGATTCGCGTGGTGCAATTTTCGCTGCGGTGACGCTAATACGTAAGTACCGATAAGTATATATATTTCCATTTTTGAATAATTAGACTTAGACTTGAAATTTGGGAAGTATGTTTGTTTTGTTGAGTAAATATCCACTGAAATAGAAATCCATTTTGCGGGAAGGGGTTATGGGAGAGTAAAAGATAAAACAGAAATTTCTCTTGTAGAAATTCAAGTTCTGTCTTTTTTAAATTAAAAGAGGGTTATAAGAATGTTTTTTTCAATACAATCGAATGATTAATGCTAGGATATAGATATCAATAATTTATATACACATATAAAATAATGCATATTTATGTAATATCATGAAATACTCAGAGAAGAGGGCGGATAACGGCTAGCTCATGATATATCTGATTCATGTTTGGATGAAGATGGAAAAAACATTATTCACTTTTTGAGGAGGGTGAAAAATTTCTGATTCATGTTTTCATGAAGATGAAAAGATCTGATTCATGTTTGAAATTAGTCGAATATTCGAACTGAACATTGCAATTCCGCTACGTAAGGCAAATCCATGATTACCAAATAAATTTAAAAGATATGACATCATGCTGATTTTCACATTTGATAGAATCTTTTCTAAGATAAAATGTTAACTGTTGCTCATAGATTAACTATACCAATGATCAGCAGCCAATAGAGGCATTCCACGCTTCCAATATAATATTTCATATTAAATATAATTACAAAATAGAGAAATATCCTTAATGTATTTTTATTGAAATGCTGTAAGTTATAAATATTTCACTCGACATTGAAAATAATCATTACAGATCAATATATTCAAAAAGTAGAAAATATCTCATTTATTTAATTCTCCAGTATTTCATAAATGTTTTGCAAAATTTAAATTCTCAAAAATTTTTATGAGAAATAAAATTTTTTTTTTATATAATTGTTAAATATTATATATGCGTTTAATTTATGAAAGGAAAAATTTTTTTCCTTCTAAAAAAAATTGCCTAAACCTGATGATATGCTATAAAATGTGTATCGAAAGGAATGAGCTAAATTCATGTGACGTCAGAGTCACATGATAAATGCAATTATGTGTGTCCAGGCAATCAGTTCATGAGCTTCATTATTGTAAATTTTTGCTTTGTATGGAAACTTTCTTTTACAAAACACATATTTGTTAACAATAATAATGCAGACAGTTTAACAGAATGCTCTTGGCTTAAAAATACACGTATAATAAAGCGTTTTTTGGGGGGGGAGTTTACTCCTTAAGGATCGATTTTTGTATAAAACCCCCGGAATGGAAATTTTATGAGGAGTGAAATTAGTACAAGCGTTTACAAAAAAAAAAGCGTTACTTTGTGTTCTGTGCATGTGCCAACTCACTGTCGGAAAAAAGCAGGAACGAGTCTCTACTTTTTCGTTGTTTTTAATTTTTGCGATCCTTCTCTTCTTACCGTAATCACACACAAAAAAAAAATAATTACAGAATCGGGAAAATAACTTATTTTGCCGTGATACGGTTCATTTTCTTTCTTAAAAGTTAACGATGTTTTGCATTTTTTACAATTTTCTTAAAATGAGTCAATATTGATGCGTTTTTATGAAAAGAATTTTTCTATCGTTCTGTACGGATTTTTTATTATTGTAATGAATCGACACTCAGTACACAAAATATTCATATCTTAGTCTTATGGAATCCGTGATTTAAAATATAAAATACCAAAAACTTTTTTTTTACGATTTTAAACTCATTAATTTTTTTCTACATTTCAAATCCGCAATATATTTGAGTAATCGATTATGGTGAACTAGCATGTCCCATACATGTTTAATTAGTGAAAAGTCAAATGACATTGCTGGAGCAGGAAAAGTACCATCTGCACGGAGGCAGCCTAGAAATAAGCAAACTGCATAGACTTGAAACTGTTTATTGGAAGAAAAAAATAGTGCTAGGAGAAACCAAACCTGCCGTGGAATGCCATTAGTCTATCTCTAGGCTGTTTAATATATATGCACGATGACTATAAGGGACCAACTACTTCCACACAGTCACTTATGGAATAATGGTTGTTTTTGTATGTCGGATTTAGGATTGAAGCCGCTGGACCCCGCTCTTCCTCTCCGGGAACTGACGGCCATTGGTTTCAAGATGGAAGCGGAATTTACCTCTTAACCAATGCGGTTTATCTATTGTGCACCCGAGCCCAAATAAGCTAGACGTAACCAGAATTTCTGGTTATAAATTTCGATCCTCTAGTGCTAAGGGGGCCTGTAGATGTTCGGCGCCCAGCGCCCGAAATGAGCTTAAATCGGTACTGCTCTTAACCAGTGGCGTAACGTACACCCTCGCAACCCCGCACTGCGGGGGGCAAGGCTTCTAGGGGGCCCATAGCCTGACTGACGCCATTAACCTAGATTTTCTCAAAATTCTCTTTGCATTTTTTAAAAAATCGAATTTTTATGTGATTTTCCAATTGGCGATCTTAAGTCATTCACTGATTAGATATCTTTGATCCAATAAACAAACCAAAAACACTTGTTTTATTTGCTGTAATCCCCGTGGGAGAGAGATACTTTTCTTCAGCGAATTTTCATTTTTTTAAGCCTAAATTATTGACAGAGATAAAAACAAAAATCAGACTGAGAATTGGATAAAATGCTAGAAAGATATAAAAATTCATCACTGTTATGAAAAAACAGGATACCTTACATTAGCTGTATTGAGATGGAAAAAAGATATAATTTACTTTTCAGGAAGCAACAAATCGCCGTCTTTAGTCCCATGTATTTCATTTTCATTTAGCGAAGTCGTAAATAACGTTCATCTGTTATGCTTTTTTCAAGTAAAATAATATTACGATACTTGGAAAAGCACAGGATGGATTTTAAATGAAAATTTGGTCTAGGTTTATGAGTATTCAATCAAATGAAGCATAATGAGAGAAGAAAGCATAATGGAATGTGTCAATTTTTTATTTCTTTTTTCATGGAATCATTTTTGCATAATACAAAGAACTCTCCTTATAAAAAAATGCAGTATTTACTCTAGAATATAATCAAACTTTAGATCAAACTCATCTCAGGATGCAGAAACCGAGAATAAGGTCTGTGATACTTTTTTTTTACTTTCGCAAGAGTTTCACATCGAAAATTATTACAGTGTTTTAGTGTTCGTCTTTTTTCAGTTACCAGGTTATCTGTCTTTAGATGTCCCATTTTAATGAATATTATTAATTCTCTCTTATGTCATACATTTTTTACTTCGTTCACTCAGACTCCGGTTGATTTTGTATTCAGTTATAAGTTTAAAATAAATATTTTTGCGTGATGTGTAAAGGTACATTATGTTATGGTTTGGCAATCCTTTTTTTTCCATATATATATGCACTTGCTTGAAAAAGTTGCGTTCACGCATAACAAATCACTCAGAAAAGGTAAAATTTAATAGAAATATTATTTTTTTCTAACAATATTTCATGAATTTGTTTACTATTATTTAAATGTAGAGCGTGCAAGAATTCGTTTATTTTGAATTAAAACTACATAAGATAACAGGAGTTTTATAACAAAGTACATAAATCGTAGGCAGAAAAAGTGTATGTTCACTATTTGAAATATTCTTGATTCTTGAAATTTTTATCAACAAGCGTTATAGGTTAACCGAGTTTTTGCATTTCGCTATCAAGTAAAATAGCTTAAGAAAGTTGTGATACAATAATTTTAACGTTTTTGTGAGATACGAAGCAATTCAATGATATGAAAAATAAAAGGAAGGAAATTAGTATCAGTAGCGTAAAATCATTGTGAAAATATGGAAAGATGGCAAAAGTCGCGTCAAGATATTGCCTGATCCGTTGAATGACAATATTCACTTATTCCAGGATATTATTAATATCTTTAAATCTGCAGGAGTTTACACATCCAAATCTCATTCAGGTCGTCCATCTAAACTCACAATCAGAGGAAAAACCAAGTATGATATCCTTGGTGAAAAAAGTTCCCCTTCTAAATGCAACCCAAATAGAGAGACATTCATAAGAAGTTTAAGAAAAAGATTTGTGCGGATACTGCAAGAAAAATCTCGAAAAAGGCCGGATTCCGTAGTCGACTGACTGTCTTGCAAAAAGTCGTATATTTCAATGACCACCAGGCTGAAACGGATAACTTTTGCAAAAAAAAAAAAAAACATATTCATAAGCCTCCGGAGTTCTGGAGGACTGTGATATTCTCCGATGATGACAAATATTCTATTTTTGGCATAAAAAGTCGTAAATTGATATGGAGTAAAACTTTGCACAGCGCTTCAAAAAAGTGCATTTAGAACCAACGGAAAACCACGCCGACGGTGGTGTTATGGTGTGGGGGTGCATGGCGTGCTATGGTGTTGGAAAGTTGGAATATATCGAATCAATTATGAACAAATAGGATTATCTCGATGTGTTGAAAGCAATTTAAAGGAAAGTGCCACCAAACTGGTCCTAGGATCGTCCTTTCGTTTCCAACACGACAGCGATCCTAAGCATGCCACTGAGATTGTGAAGCTTTTGTTCCTGTATGAATGTCCCAAATCAACTGCACTCGCCTCCGCAGTCACCTGGTCTGAATCCTATAGAACACCTATGGGATTTTCTGGAGCGTAGGATTCGTAAGTACAATAATCTAGCAAGGATACGTTGAAGAGTGTTCTTAAGGATGAATGAGAGAAGATAAGCCACGAAGAAACCACTAGACTTGTTAATTCAATGCCGAAACGACTTCAGGATGTTTCAAAAGACGGGTTATCCAACCAGTTATTAAATAGCTTATTATCTTTTTAAAATAATTTTTATAGTTACTACTAAAAATATGAAAGCAGAATTTTTCTACTTGATTTTTGTTGTTATCGCTACAAACCTGTCTTTATTTTAAAAGCTATTAAAGCAAACAGAGTTTACTTTTGTTGTTCTCAATACTTAGAATGAACTAAATAAAATATAATTAAATTTTTTTTTCAAATTCTGGTCTTAAAATTTTGTTTTTGTTTTGTAAGCAGTAGTAGGTAAACGCAGACTTTCTCTAGCAAGTATATATGTATCGGATCCGGCTTGGGGCCCAAGACCTGAACTTGTGGGGGGGGCAGTTATTTTCCGTTACGCCACTGCTCTTAATACTCTGTAATGCCATTTTGCTGGAAGGAATATTGATCAATTACGACACTAATATTGACGACTTTACCGATGTCGTGAAGTTAAAAACAGGAGTCTTAGAGGTAGCCGTGGCATGATGTAACGAACAACAATGGGTATGGAAGACGCTGTAGCACGTTGCATACCGGACAATGATGCTGTTGTTGTTTCTAATGCCACCAGTCTAACGGTGTCATATCGAGGTCCACAAAATTCATCGTGGCAAGGGGCTAGGTGTACGCCTGTCGTTAGCTTTTAGCTTTGAGCACCATGCAGGTGACATTACGATTTGGCTCGGTTTATACACGACAGATGGCGACACAAGACTTTCGGACCCACTGATTTAATGAGCACGTACTCCGTGTGTACTCGGAGGGTATTTGTTAACATCGGCATCGAACCAGGCCTTCCGGTCTAGCGCCCGATACTCTAACCACTAGGCTACGATGCCATCCTTATCTTAGTGTTCTTGTGTTTTTTGTCTTCAGAGTCTTTAATCTGTTGATGAGATTATTGCAGCGACCGTTGATGTCAGAACTTATGCGCAACAGCCTCCGTACGGTATAGGTGGTGTCATTTTTTTAAAAACTGAGATTGAAATAACGAGAACAGCGGTTTTGAGTTGTAACTTATGAAGTTGTGACGACCCCTTCTCTCACAAATCAGAAGACTTAGGAGTAAAAGCTTCTAATAAAGGGCACGGAGAGAATTCCTTTTCATCACAGATAGCTAAGGTACTATTAAGGCATAAGGTTATGGACAAGCAGATCGCTATAATAAATAGTGTGCAAAAGTTTTACCAGCACATCTACGATATTATGTAGCGATTCCTTATCGTGCAAATAATGCTAGCAATGAAAAAAAAAATCCCCTTGATAAATGACCCGATTGGGAACTTTTTTCCAGGCCATTTATCTAAAACGCAGCAAAGTATGGGTCTCTGTAAGTTGAAGCGAAAAATTATTTAGAATTTGGAGCTGCGGTTCTTAAAACTGTGTTCCGTGCACTCCCAGCATCTGTTTAGGGCGTTCGCGAAAGTATCTTATTTAATGTTGAAAATTCCATTTTTTGATGTGTAACATCTTTCCTCTCGATTGTTGGAAATTTGTGGGAGTTGATTTCATGAAAAGGGACGGAAATGCGTAACAGGAAGTTGGGGAAGTGCGCGCTATTTAATTTGACCAATCAGCGCGCTTGGTGGTGTCTCTTCGCTACCCTGGGAGTGAAGTTCGCTTTTTTCTCCTTCATTCGGGAGGGGCTCCATCCCCATCCCCCCCTGCGGTCTAGGCCGTGGGATCTTTGTTTTTGTTTTCTCACTTTAGGATCAGAGAAAAAGCTAAGTCCTTTAGGCAGAGACGTAGTTAAACAATGACGAACGTGTTTCGATACCTGACTTCGACTGCTGCGTACAATTTAAACGACCGGGCCACAGAGCAGCCGGTGTGGCGATCTATCGTAAACAGAACAACTCACATGTTGTGGCTCGACATATGGATATTATCGTCAAACAAGTGGACTGGGTATTGTTAGTCAAGATATTGGGGACATATGTGCGGCAAAATGTTTATTTGAAATAGGACAAACAGTGATTTCGGTGGTCGTATATATTTCTCCGAATCAAACGGTTCAAAAAATTAAAGATTCCCTGCATCTTTTACTTTTACCATATGCCAAAGGTGGTTCTGCTCTTAAAAAAAAAAAAAAAAAAAAAAAAAAAAAAAAAAACTATCACTCGCTTCCCATGATTTTGAGTGGTTATTTTAAAATTAACTTCAGTTTGCTAGAAGCCGAGCCACTCATAGCTTTTTTGAATGATGAACTCAAGCTCGAAATGAACACAAATCGAAATGTTTCGACAACTAACAGTGGTACTGTTATTGACGCTATTTTTCAACACGGTTTTTAAATACTTTGAAAACACAAGTATATGTATCATATTTTAGTTATCATAAATTATCATTACCGCTCTTCCCAAAATTGAACAAGAATAATTATTTTTGATAAAAATTTGCATTACTCCTTGTGTTAATTAAATAAAATTTTCATTAAAGGTATACTTATTCCATAGAAATTTATTTCCAATCATACTCGATTCATTTTTTTCAGGATTTAAGTTGCTATTGGCGAATTTACCACGATAGCATGTCAGATGTTACACATCGTATGCGATTACTGTAAGGCTCGTTTCTTTTTTTCTTTTTTTTACAGACTCTGAAAAGCCTCGTGCAAAAAATTGGAAGATGTGCCCTCAATGAAACAACTCTACTAGAACATGTTTTTTGATCTAGAATATTAATTCATTTTATTGTTAGTAAGTACATAGCCATTAGTACAACGTAATTATTTATAAAAAAAATAATAGAAACATGTGCAAAGTTTAAGAATTGAATTCATATAGGCTAATACGATAACCATTGTATTTAAATCTCTTAAATATGGGGTGGGAGTCAGGCAGGGAAGCTCAAAAGCACCTTGGGGGTCCGCGATGTCAGGCGGATACATAAAGAGGGGCCATGGCGATTGAAAATTTATGAACCGTTGACTAGATTGATCGTATTTCTAACTATTTATACATCAGCGTTACATCTGCATTAGAGATTGACGATATTCCTCTTTAAGAAATAGTACATTTTACAATATAAATATTTGCTATGGACTGTTCTCAAGTGGCCGCGGTAGTCTAGTAGTGAAGGTCATGGACTCGGGGCTGGCATGTCAGGAGTTCGAGCCTGGTGCCATTGAAGACCCACCGCGTAGAGGGGTTTATACATATTAAATCCGTCGAAACTCTGAAACTTCTTCCAGTTGATGTAGTGTGGATGTTAGGAGAGAGGGTGCCAGTTCAGGTGTCGTCCTCGATACTTGACCCTGGTTGAAAATTCTGAGGTCATCGCCAATAGCCCTCGTGCAAATTTATAGTGCGCTCGCCCGCTCTCCCGACTTTGTCATCAGTTTTTTCATAAATAAGTTTGAGTGAAGAATGTACGACAGGCTGATGTGACCGCGCTAGCCAAGTGTTCAAGGCATCGGATCATGGCTAGCGCGTCATGAGTTCGAGCCCAGTACCACTGAAAACCCGCTGTGTAGGGAAACTATGCACGTTAAATCTGTCGAGAGCTCAAACGTCCTCCCGTTGGTGTGGTGTGGTATTTAGGAGAGGGGAGTGCCAGCTCAGGTGTCGTCCGCGTCACTTGACCTTGGTTCAAAATTACGCGGTCCGTCGCCAAAAGCCCTCGTGTAGCTGAGCAGTGCGCCGTTAACATTCACTCGCTCACTCCCGCGACAGGCTGAAAAAGAAGAAGCGAAATATTTTCGAAAACGTAAAGAAAAGAACAACACTTTAAACGCAATTGGGCTTATTTTTGGGTCGGTCGCATCCATAGCTTAATGTTTTATTAAAATTTACAGCGACTTAACTCTATTTTAAATGCAGTTTGATAAACATAATGCCATTTTTTTAAATCAGTTCTATAGAGTTAAATGCTGTTTAAATTCAAAAATTCTTTTTTTAAAAAAAAAAACAGATTAAATGTGTTTTTTTTAGTGGAAATGAAAATTGGCTTGTCAGTCTCTCTTTTTCTTTATATTACGTTTCACACAATTTCACTCGTTTCCATTTATTTGATGTAACGATCTCCCCTCTCTTTATATTGAAAGGAAGGTCGCACTAGATTAGAATGCATGTTTCAAGGTCATTTCAGATGTTTGACATAACAAAAGAGTAACACGTAAACATGCAAGTTTTTTCTTTTTGAAAAATAAACCGTCAAGTAACTAAGAACTAAAGTAGTTCACTGGTTTATGGTTTCATAGAATATGGAGCAACAAAGGCTATTATGCTTACTAAAGAACGAAAAGCTTTGTTTATATTTTTTTGTTAAAGTAGTATATCGATTATGAATATCGATTTTCTAATTTTTTTTTTTAACTATAACTATACCTTGAACGAAACGCAAAGAGCTTTTAAGCGATTACAGATACAGTGTTGCAAAAGTTACAATTCTCTAAGTGTTAAGAAAATTGAAAAACATTTTGTTGTTTGCTTTTTCACTCACAAATAATTGTGTTGCCCATCCGGTATAGTGTTTAGAGACGCTGACAGCTGTGCCGTAGGGCCTGGGTTCGAATCCCGGCGAAGGCATGGATGTTTGTAAATGTATAGTGCTTTCGCGGCATGGGGGTACTCTAAATAGCCGTCGAGCCGCATGTCCTCTCGTGAGGTTGGTGGAAGGGGAAGAGAGGTGGGAGAACCCTGACCACTCCCAGGGTGTTTTTTCTTCCACAAAATTGGGTTGGAACCGAGCCAAATCGTACTGTCACCTACATGGTGCTCAAAGCTACGGCTAACGACAGGCGTACAATCTATCCCGATGCCATGATGCATTTCGTGGGCCTCGATATGACTACGTCAGACAAGTGGTATTAGTAACAACAACACCGATAATTGTTCAAATTTTTTTTTTCGCATTTGGTTAAAATATTAATTAAACAGGATGTTAACGGGTTTTTTCATTTCTATCAGGTGACCGTGGTAGCCTAGTGGTCAAAGTGACGGACTCGTGGCTGTCAGGTCATGAGTTCGAGCCTGGTACCACTGAAGACCTGTCGTGAAGAGGAGGCGGATTGCACGTTAAATCTGTAGAAATTCAAATGTGGCGGGAGGGGGTGGAGGTTAGAAGAGGGGGTATCTGCTTAAATGTCCTTCTTGTAGCTTGGCTGTGGCTCGAAGTTACGAGGTCCGTCCACAATAGCCCTCATGTTGCTTTAAAATGTGATAACAATAATTACTCTCTCATTTACGCCCTACCCCTTGTAGAGCTTAAATACTTTAGATAAAGACGGGATTTAAAATCCCAAAATTTAGGAATGATCTTTTCTTATCCTACGGGACTTACCGTCTTTGGTACAAGGAGAGTGAGGGGGGGGGATTTCTCTGGCAACTTTTCTCTATTGTTGACCATATGATTCATGTTCTGGGGCCATTAATTGACCACCAGAAAAAGTGGATGATGTATGTTACATCTGTCTAGAGCCATGGAGTGGCCGTTGACATGGTGTGGCAGTTAAAAAAGTAGACACCATCTCAGGATTTGTTCTTGTCACTTGGAAGAGGTCCAGGATTGCGAAATCTGTTGTCAATAGCACGTATTATATAGGGTGACGGTAATCTATAATTTATAAAGTAGATATCGGTCAACTATCGGTCAAGACGGTCAATCTCTAAAGTAGTAATCATTATTATTCTTCACAAGTCTTTAATAGAACTAGAATTTAAGAACATGTTCCGCGACGGTCATTAGGGTTCACCTAGCTCTGCATGTTGCCAGTGAATAATTAACACATAAAATATCCTTGCAAAACTGCCCCTATATATAAATGTATTTTTAAAACTAGTTTAAAAATACTTAGATGACAGAACAGCTTAAGACCGTACCCACGTATGACATAAATTTCTAGAATTCCTAATCCACTTTTTGTCTGGAAACTTGAAATACAAATGATAGTATCGGATTAAATAGTAAATCGATGTTTTTTCAAGCGGAACGGATTATTTTGAACTCTCTAATAAAATAAAATATGTAACACAATTCAACGAGTAACTATTTTAAATAGACATGGTAATATTTTTTAAAGAAAAAGAGAACAGAAAAAAAAATGACCTTAAAAACAGTTTATTCAGCTTAAGAGAGAACATGACCTATTTTTAGAATACATCTTGCTCTCCCAATTTGAACTAGTTTTTGAAGAAGTAAAAAATTCTAAGAGGTAGCTTTCAAGTATTTTATAGAATTATTTTTCTTAACCTATGTGTTTAGCTCTTTAGGAGCAACAAAAATACTTTTTACAAATACATTTGTTACAAATTGCAATGTGTGGTGAGATTATTTAAAATAAGTATGGAGTTTTATCTAGGTCTAGGTGATGCATAGGTCTTTTTCATTTCTATTTAACAGAATGAACAATTGCATAGCCTCTTCTGTGTAGCAGTATAAGTATATTATTTTTATTAAACTTTTTCTTCATTTTATCTTGACCATGCAAGAATTAAAACTGATTAATTTTATAATACAGTGTGTAGTATTAGAATTTCATTTGCAGATTTTTGGAAAACTACTAAGTTTCTTAAATTTGCGAGTTGCTGAGATATTGATATCTTCTAATGTCAATGCTCCAGCAATAACCTAAGGCAGTAGTAGTCTAGACGTCATGGTCAGAGGTACATCTTAAGATTTCTTAAGACCCTGGGGTGGCCGCGGTAGCCAAGTGGTCTAGGCATCGGATCGTGGCTAGCGTATCAGGAGTTCGATCCCAGTACCACTAAAGACCCGCGGTGAACGTTAAATTTGTTGAGGCAAAGTTTGCCCATTGGTATGGTGAGGAAAATCGGAGAGGGTGATGTCCACTCAGGTGTCGTCCTCGTCACTTGACCGTGGTTCAAAATAACGAGATTCGTAGCCAATAACCCTCGTGCAGTTTTGGAGTGCAACATTTACCTCTTCCCGAGCTGAGTTTGGGCAGGCGAAACTTACCATCCTGGCTCATTCCGAGTGTAGCTCGGGTAATGTGAAGATTAACACTGCACAGTCAATCTTCCTCGAATTGTTTCACGTGTGTTTTTCGAATAGTTTCGAATGCTTTTGCTTACTTTCCTAGGTAAGCATTAAAATAATGGACCTATTTTAATCCATAATTCCGAAATAAAATGAGCCTGGAAGGGTTTAACAAACATTCATTCGCTCCTCAAACTGTAGAGTAAATCATAAACAGTCCTTATTGTTGCTCTATAATGTGCCTTAAATTTAATCCAATCATATTATTATTACAGGAAGACCAGTTCTATGTAAGTCAAAGCCTTCCCCCCTCCGTGGGTGAAAAACACAGATTACTACATTTTCTTTTGAAAATATTTTCCACTTTTGGTTATATCTGTCGAGACTCAATGCCTTCATGTTGATGTGGCGTGATAGTTAAGAGAGAGGACTGACAAAGCTCAGGTGTCGCCCGATTAAGGTATCCAACTCTGGTTGCGACAACTTTTTAAAAAAAATGGAGATATGTGGATTAATTAAGAAGAGAAAAATAAATTATTATTACTAAAATGGAAAAAAATGGATAAAAATTGACAAAAAATAACATAAACGCGGTCCATTCTGTACCAAAGGTTTATAAACAAATTTTTCAATTTTTCAATTCTGATGTGTTGCTATGTTATTCATTGTTGAAATGACCTTTAGGATAAGAGATATTTTAATTTTTACAAAAACTAGAGCACTTTATCTCAGTTATTATATGAAATTGCTTAAAAAAATATTGATTATATTCACATAAGGGACTGTACATTTTGTAATAAAACAGTATTGATAAATCTGAAGGTTAAAACACTTCTACTATTATACACAATTTACACAAAAAATTTCAGTTAATTATTTTCAAAACTTTTTAGCAATTGCTGACCCCGTTTGATTATTTTCAAAAAATCACATTTCGAGTAATACGCGTTTTAAAGTGTGACATTTTGCTTAAAGTAATGGCATCTGCTCTTACTAAAACACTTGTAGTTTTTGTTCTAGTGAACGGAAAATGATAAACCTGGTATTTTTATAAAGCTAATAAGATGGCCTATAAATAATTATAAAAAAATTTGGCAAATTTTGGCAAAATTCCCAATTTTAGGGTAGTCGGATACCTTAACTTGACTACGTTTCAAAATTGCGAGTTTCGTCGCCAATAGTTCTTGTATTGCTTTATAGAGTGCGACGTTATTAAACTTTCATTCAATCAGCTTACTTTTCAAGCTCCATGACGCTACCAAAATATCCTATGCCAGTGTTCTATAAAATGAATGTTTTAGCAGAGGTGTAAAGCACGGTATAGTTCCAAGACCGAAATGTAGGTGCCGCCATTACAGTATTGTCTTGGACCGGAAATGTGACTGTACGAAACACTAGTATCGTCAGAGAGAGTTTGGATCTGGACAAGTATGCGTTCCCCATTTCGATGTCCAATCCTGGACTATGTAAACTTTACTTATTTTCACTTATTTTCTCTAAATGTTTGTCTTGTAATTGTCTAAGTGTCTGTTCTTTGTAACTGTGCTATCTTGTATCATTAAATATATTAATTTACCCCGAGATTCTATTAATTACTTTTGGTTACCCCAAGTAATGATGCAAGCGGCAGCTACAATTGGCGCCTAAACGTCGGCCCGACCCCAGCTCTCTCTCGCTTTTTTTCCCCCACAGCCTTAGGGGTGGAAGTGTTTGTCATCCCGACAATAAAAGGATTCGCACCCTGCGAATGAATATTTTCATCTAGAAAACCTGTTAACAGATAAGTGTTGTTTATTCTTAAATTACCAGGCTCTGTTATTGTGTGTGTGTATAAGATTATTATTATTATTCGTAGTATATATTGTGTGTTACAGGAAAATAACGTAATTGAATTTAAAGTTGATATTCATTTGTCAGTTTTCCTAATCTTTTGAAAACGAAATTTTCATTCTATCGGTTGATATGATTAAAGCTATTTGAAGGTTAATTATTTATGGGAGCATATTTTCTTCCTAATTAAGAATTTTATGCTAATAACACGTATATGGTTTTGTTATCAAGGAATTATTGCAATTCTTATAATAATTTTTTTTTCTGTTCTTTTTATGCCTAACATAAAAATAATTTTTTGAAAGTAGATGATTGATTACGAAGTATTACTATATAACATTTGAAACCTTGTATGTTATTGATAAAGTATTTACATTTCTGATTTTATTTAAAATTTTTGGAAAATATTTTCAAGTACTTCTACTAAGTGTAAACAAGTTTGTACTATTGATAACTTCAGTGAATGAATTAAATTATGAACGGTATTTCTATTTAAACGTATTTGAATTGTTTTTATTAATCCATTTCATGTTAACTGCTGAAACTCCTTTTGATTAATAATAAGTATTATATAAATATTATTATTTTGGTTTTGATGTACTAAATTAGAAGATAGTTGATATTGAAGAATTTGTTTTATTTTAATATCATTAATAATGATTTGTAAATTAATTATCACATTTTGAAATTAGAGAATTTTATTGTCATTCAGCTAGTGTACATTATAGTATAGAGTATCTTTTTTATATGTAACAGAAATTTTCAGATTGCATAAATATTGTTTGACTATAATATTTCCAGATCTCAGAATTGATAGTTTTGAATGAACTTTAATTCATTAACTTTAATTGAACATTAATTAGCGAAATTTGAAATAGACTAAAAAACGACAAAAAATGGCTTTTTTGGGAAGGTCCAGAAAAGAGGATTTAAGGATGTTGGCAACAGAATTGGGTCTGGCTCCGTCGGACACTCTCAAAATTATTGAACTAAAAGATCTCATAACCAATAGTGATGGATATGATGAGGAATTCGTCAAAGATGTGCTCAACGTCATTGTAGAAGAACGTACAACAACAGAAAAACAAAAAGCTATGGAACTGGAGGATAAACAGTAAGCTGTGGCTGTGGCCCAACAACAAGAAAGAGAATTCGAACTGGAAAAGTTGAGAATTCAACTTGAAATGCAGAAGCTGTCACAAGCCCCTGTTGTAAGCCAACAGTTAGAAAACCCGAAGGTTGAGTTAAATAGAATTATTCCGAGATTCAACTCAAAAGAAGATGAAATGGGTCTATACTTGACAATTTTTGAACGTCAAGCGAAGTTCTTGAACATTCCTGAAAAAACTTGGACTGCATACCTGATTGGCTCATTGCCACCTGATATAGCTCAGCTCATCGCAAGAGAAGATGAAAATGATGCTCAAAACTATGAAAAGGTAAAAGGAATGCTTCTCAAAAGATTTCGAGTTACAGGAGATAAGTTTAGGCAGTACTTCTCCCAACAGAAGAAAAAACTCGGATGCAACATGGCGAGACTTTTATTTCGAATTGAATTCTTATTTTGAAGGTTGGATCAAAGAATTGAAGATAACCACGTTTGATCAACTTAAAAGTCTAATAGTTGCTGATCAAATAAAAAGAAAAACTCCAGAAAATATCAAAGAACACTTTCTGGATATTTGGGCTGATTTGAACGATCCTTTGGAATTGGCTGAGAAGTTGGACGCATATGACAGCCTAAGGCCTGTAATGAAAAATAATCCAAATCAGACTTTCAAAAAGAAAGAAGAATTCAGGAAACCCTTTCCAATAAAGAAAAGTCAACCTGTTGGAGGATACCATGATAACCACTCCCCAGGACCCTCTAGAACAGTGCCTAGATTCCCAAGTTCTAGAACTGAAGGAAGAAAGCCCATACAGTGTTACGGATGTGGGACTCCTGGAGTCGTCAAATCAAAGTGCCCTACCTGCACGAGAACAAATGAAATAGAAACAGAAGTGAACTGTATGACGTTATTCAACTTGAACTCAGACTTGTATCCCTCAAGTGTGGTTGTTCTCAAAATTTTTGGTGAAAAGATTGCTGTATGTGCTGATACTGGTGCTTCCCATACCATTGCAGATGAGAAGCTATTTAAATTCCAACAAGAGCACGGTATCACCTTTACGAACAAGGTGATTTCCTTTATGATGGCTGATGGAATTCGGCAGACCATTACAGCTCTGAGAACTGTCGTCGACCTGTATATTGAGGGCAAAGTTATTCCAACAGAATTTCTAGTATTACCTGAAGCAAAAGGGAATAAGACTTTGTTAGGACTGGATTTCCTCAATGCAGCTGGAATCGTACTTGACGTCCAGGGTGGAAAATGGCATTTTTCCGAAAATCCTCGGAAACAGTACATATTCTTCAAAAAGACTAAAAGATTTGAGCATCAGTGCGTTCGACCTTCGAGAGGATGAGGCTAAACATCTATCTCGAGAACAGGCAAGAAAACTCAATAAACTCCTGGACAAAAATGAGACATGCTTCCAACCAGGGGGAGAGCCCACACCATTTATCGAGCACCGTATTGACACGGGTGATCACCCATCCAATAGCAACGACTCCCATATAAAAGTATAGACCACCCTGGTCATGAAAGAAGTGCCGCCCCGGCAATCAAAGACTCCTGTTATAGAAAAGTGTATAGACCACCCTGGTCTCAGAAGAAATGCCGCCCTGGCAATCAAAAATTTCCTATCGTTGGAAAAGTATATAGACCACCCTGGTCTCGTATGAAGTGCCACCCGGCAATAAAAAAATCCTTTTATAGGAAAAGTTTATAGACCACCCTGGTCTCGGAAGAAGTGCCACCCTGGC
The DNA here is from genome assembly GCA_019973975.1 of Trichonephila clavata. Taxonomy (NCBI): domain Eukaryota; kingdom Metazoa; phylum Arthropoda; class Arachnida; order Araneae; family Nephilidae; genus Trichonephila; species Trichonephila clavata. The sequence continues at coordinate 26,037 of BMAO01013970.1, forward strand.
AATCAAAGAAATCTCTGTTATAGGAAAAGTTTATGGACCACCCTGATCTCAGAAGAAGTGCCACCCTGGCAATCAAAGATTCCTGTTATAGGAAAAGTGTATGGACCACCCTGGTCTTAGAAGAAGCTCCTCTGAGGAAAAGAGGATGCCCCCAAAAAAAGAGTACCTCCTGTTTCCGAGCCGAGACGTCAACGGAACCAGAGTCTGTAACGCACGGTATAGTTCCAAGACCGAAATGTAGGTGCCGCCATTACAGTATTGTCTTGGACCGGAAATGTGACTGTACGAAACACTAGTATCGTCAGAGAGAGTTTGGATATGGACAAGCATGCGTTCCCCATTCCGATGTCCAATCCTGGACTATGTAAACTTTACTTATTTTCACTTATTCTCACTAAATGTTTGTCTTGTAATTGTCAAAGTGTCTTTTCTTTGTAACTGTGCTATCTTGTATCATTAAATATATTAATTTACCCCGAGATTCTATTAATTACTTTTGGTTACCCCAAGTAATGACGCAAGCGGCAGCTACAGAGGTATATTAACTGAAAATCTTAAGTTATTAACCTGGGAGCGGTAGCGGGGCACAGAGTCACGCCAGGCTCGCAAAATCTTTAATTCTGGGTAAACTGTTTATTTGTTACCAATGACCTTGTCAGTATCCTCCTATATATCCTCATGGGAACTAAAGTGTATTTGTCACACATCTTCCTCTTTTTTTGGAAATGGCAAACTTTTTTTGCAATCCTAAGGAATTTGGCGTGACTAACTACCCCGCGCGCTTACTTTTGCTCCAAAATATTTTCTACACTGCTGTTTGTAAAAAATGCAACACCATAAAGGAATCATCAGAATTAAAGGAACTTTGTATCAAATATCATTTATAGGATGTTACGTAAAATAGTAAAATTTCAGAGCCATCGCGCATGCGTGGCGTGCGCTGCGTCCTCTGAACTAATGCTGAAAGCGTATAAATAGAAAGCTATGATGGGACGTTGAAAATAAGGTCATGAGTATTTGTTGGTGGCGAACGTTTAGTGAGACCTAAGTATGCCTCCACGATGAAATAAGGAGAAATTCCAACAACGTACGGAGTTTGAATGGGGGAGAACTATCGGCCTTCGAGAAGAGGGATTTTCCTATCGCGCAATAGGAGCTCGTGTGCAGAGGAACAGTTCCACAGTGACGCGAGCTTGGAAGCAATGGACCGAAGGGCACCGAACAACTCGAAAAACTGGCAGTGGACGACGGAAGGTGACGTCAGCACGTGACGAGAGACACCTGCTCCGCAGGGCGGTGAATGACCGTACAGCTTCCTCCAGACAGTTGGCAGCATGTTGGTCTACATCTACCGGTGTATTAATATCGAATTTGTCAATTCGTCGACGTCTTCTGCATCGTGGATTGCTTGCAAGGGTGCCTTTATACAGAATCCCCCTCCCCTACGGCAAACCATTGACGACTGTGTCTGCAATGGGCTCATGAGCACAGAGCTTGGCAAGCTGATTGGCACCAAGTTGTTTTTTCAGATGAATCCCGTTTCAATTTGTAGGACCATGATGGCCGCAATCATGTTAGACGTTATGCCGGTGAACGCTGCCTTCCAGAGTGCGTTATCGAATGATTTAGTGGCCTAACACCCAGAGTTATGGTTTGGGGTACGATTTCATATCATGGACGATTCAATTTGCTACAAATTGAGGGTAATCTCAATAGCAACAAGTACGTCCGTGAAGTGCTACAGCTCGAAGTCGTTCCCTTCCGTCAAGGCATCCCTGGAGCTATCTTTCACCAGGATAATGCCCTGCTACATGTTGCAAAAACTGTTCGAGACTTCTGTTCAGCCCAACACATGCAACTTTTGCCTTGGTCTGCTTATTCACCGGATATGTCGCCTATTGAACTCGTATGGGATTTGGTTGGTCGGCATCTCGCTCGTGATCCGCGTCCTGCAGCTTCAAAAGACGAATTTTTGCTGCACATACAAGCAATATGGAATTCTCTTCCACAAGCAGGAATTAAAAATCTGTTTGACTCCATGCCACGTTGTATAGAAGCACTTATTGCAGCGCGTGGTGGCGACACCAAGTACTGATTTTGGACACTTAATATTGTTTTTTGCTTTAAAAATTTGTCATTTATTTGTACTAATATAAGTCGCTTGTGCATTAAATTTCATTTAATTCTGATGATTCCTTCATGGTGCTGCATTTTTTGTAAACAGCAGTTTATAAACAGGTTGCATTTTCCTTCTGCGAATGACTAAGTGGTTTCGATAGCTGTGTTGTACGACTCATTAAAAGAAATGGGCATTTACATTCTTTATTGGATGAAATTGAAACTGATCAAACAAGGAAGGAACTTGATGAAATAACGGGTATTAATCATGATAGCCAAAGTAAATTTCCGGAACGCGACGAACATGAAATGTTTGAATCGAAAGGAAAATTATCAAATGCTACATGAAAAACTCCATCAAAAAAGATATGAAGCCACAAGTGTACCCCAAGACACACAGCGCCTTGTCAAAAAGATACAAGCATGAAAAAGTTAAACGTGCTATTTGTCAATCACAAAGGGCAATAAAACTAATATAACTTGAATAAAATATGAGAATTGTGCCTGCAAATATCGTCCCTGTAATGTTAGTGAAAAGTGTCTGTGATTTGTGTCCTTTTATTAAAGTAAGGCACATTTAAAATATTCTAGTTCAGTTTGATTGGAATTTTTCTCAAATTGAAAAAGAAAAATTGAATAGTTGTTAAAAGTAGGTAAGTAAATTTTATCTTAAAAATTACTCTCTGTAATTACGATTTTTATCGTGTACAGTAAAAATAAAGGATTGGGGTGACTCCGTCACCACAAACATTAGTACTGAGTGCGTGCCCTATCCCGGGTTAAGAATTTTATACATATAAATAAGACGTACTACCTGGACTGATAAACATTTATATTCTGACACAAACTTAATACACCTGTTTCCTTATGAGTTCAAATAAGAACTCCCGTTGCTTGATCCCAATTAAATACAACACCGCGTCTTGTCATACTTCGTTATTAGACGAAAAACAGCGCTCAAAATAGGAACTCGGCAGGTTTTTAAGATAACGTTTCATCTAGATAATTATTTATCGGATATTTGAAAAGGTCAATCTTGTTTGTTTCTGCTTGAGCAATTGCCAATTGTTTTTCCCCTCCTACCTTCTTTTTCATTGAATTGTCTTTTGGTAAAGTAGATCAAATTTTTGCCGACAAAAAAAAAAAAAGACACAAAACCGTAACTGTATAATAGTGCTTTTTTTAGTAAATCTCGATCTCAACTAGTTTTTATTTAGTTGATTGACAACCATGATAGAACTTTATATCGAATAAAATCTTTCAAGCACATGATTTCTAAGGACAAAAAAAACCCACATTTTTCATATAAGGATATAACTAAAATCATGTATCCCATTTCGATCGATATACATTAAAACACGTTTAACGCGAAAACGCTTGAGACGAAATATGGGTTAATACGAAATAATACAACGGTCCCGACAAACTACTATATGTATTTTTATGCATTTTTTTCTTAACACGAAACGAAAATCGCTTAACACGAAAAGATTTTCTATTTGGGAATAAACAAAATACGGAAAACACCAGCCGGATTGGAATTTTCTACTAGGTCATTGGAAGAATTCGTTGCAGTGATTACGATAAAATGTGTACAGCCCCAATTATGACACAGACATTTCGGAGTTTGTTCAAAGCTCAAAAAATATAATTAATGCAGATTCCGACGACGAAAATGAAATAAATAATATAGCTTCTGTTCCAACGTCATCCAAAAAGAGGAACATCATGAAAAGCATACGCAGTTATTTAGATGCCTATTCCCATGGTGAAATGAATAACAAAATGGACATCGAACAATTTGTTGATAATCTGATTCTAAAAATGACAATGCAAAGAAAAATATTAAAACATTTTTCCCAATACATGTTTTGATTTTCAAAATACGGAAAATTTGTGTATTAAAATTTTTAAGTTCTTGTGAATGTTTTTATTTTATTGATTTGTTAAAAATACATGCATATATACAAATCTATGTTCATGAAATAAACTGTAATAAACTTAATCTCATTGAATATATGTTGTTTTTGAAATATCGCTTAACACGAAAAAATATTTCAGTCAGAAAAAATTTTCAGGACATGATGGCCCCGTGCTCGTGGCCATGACCTTTAGGCTACTGGCTGTCGAAATTGGAGTCATTGAATAATCAGTCATTGTGATAAAAATCAGTAATTTAATCAATCATTTAATTTACTATGAAATAAAGTCAAATCCGAGGGAGCGGTCAAGTTAATCGCTATCCTAAATTTCTAAGACAAATAATTAGATCTCTTCTCGTGCTTACGATCCGATGAAACAGCACTAGTCAGCGCTCGACCAGTCTAACTTGATAACTCGGATTAAAGATCCTCTTTCTGGACTCCGAGGTCTTTAGATATTAACTTTGATAATCTAACTTCAATAGCAGCCTAACGACCAACTCCTCCACTCACTTCGCTAGAGTTTAAATAGCACTCAAATTAACATAAATTATGATTCTTTTATGAGGAGCGATTTTATAAGCATACAACTGTTCCTCCAAAGGATTAATAAAAGGCGCGGATAGAACCTGTCGCAAGGACACGAGTTATTCAGAAAGGTTATTAACAAAAAAATTGCAACTGTCTCTTTGAGAAGAATTAACTAATCGAACTAAACGTGATTGCAAAATATCCCACTTCGATGTATAAGCCACAGAAATAAATAATAATTTAATCATATGTATTTATTTTGATATAATTTGCTTGAATGTAGGACAACATTGTTTTCATTATTTAATTGATTCATTAACTTTTCACAGGAATTTCAATTAATTTTATTTCAATACAATATAAAATAATACTCTTTGGAGCTAAAAAACCTTAAATAATATTTCCCAAAGCGAATTTGTGTTTTTAATTATCCATTTCGAACCGAGAAGCCGGCAAACCGCAACTCTGGAACCGCATACAGTTATTTGTTTTGACAATTGCGGCTTTTTAGACTTCTGCCATTATGCATTCTTAAAAACATAATAATGTCGACTAGGTATTTCCTCCTTTTTTTTATTGTCTATTGAAATAAATGTACCTGTATTTGAATATACATTAAAAATGTTAAATTGGGTTAAGACAGTACGTTCTGTATTAAAATGCGTTCCTTTAATAAAGTTCGTTGAGAAACACAGTGAAAATATAAACCATATAATCCGGCGTATAATGCGCACTTTTAACACCAGAAATAAGATCGAAATTTACGGGTGTGCGTTATACCCTGGGTATAAAAATAACCTTAAAAATTAAAAGAGATGAACATACAAAAACTAGATTTGTACGTGTTTCGAAAGACTGTTCATTTAAAAGAAATGACATTCTTAACGAACTTAAGAGGTTGTAGTAAGAAAAGTATACTAATTTTGCCAAAGCTTAGAAAAATACCTCAAATAAATCGCTTCCAAACACAATAACATTGCATACGTACATTTCAGGGTTTTTCGTAAAAAAGGGGGTGCGCATTATACGGTGAATATTCCTAAAAATTAAAAATTGCTGCTTGAAAGTATGGGTGCACTGTTGCGCATTATACGCCGTATTTTACGGTAAATATTATTTCTAAAGCAGGAAAAATCTAATGGATGGATGGAAAATACCGACATGGGGAGATGATCCTCAAAGTTATTACCAGAAAACGCTTATTTCATTGAATTCAGCAACTCTAATACATACAGTGAAATACGTTTAACTTGAAAACCTTAAGACGAAATATCGGTTAACATGAAATAATACATCGGTCTCGACAAACTACTATATGCATTGTCGTGCAATTTTTTCTCTTAACTCAAAAGGAAAATCGCTTAACATGAAAAGATTTCCCTCCTGTTAATGAACAAAATACGGAAAACATCAGATGCGATTTAATAGGGGTGTGAGATGAAAGACATTGTTTCGTAGAAAGAAGGCTAACTTGGTTTTGAATAGCCTGTGACACGAATCAGTTTTGTTTATCTAAAATACTTTCACCCTCCATCCCTACAAACCCCACACAAAAACATCTCATCTCTCATCAGGTCGCTTTAGAATTCGTTGGTGAGTACATCACAGTGTGAGCGAAAATCAGTGAATTTTGTTGGTTTATTTTTTTCTATTTTAGAAAAATTCTTTGCGAGCACAATGGCAGAGAACCCAGGGGGAAAGCAAAGTTCTATTTCGCTTAAAAAGGAGATGGAGCTGCTTAAGGCTATTGATCAAAAACAGAAGACGGAAATGAAAATCTGTAAAGATTTTGGTTCTGCTAAATTTTGTATTAAATGCCATTAAATTCTTATGAATGTTTTTGTTTCAATGATTTTTTTATGAAATACAAGTGTATGAGGTGTGACAAAAAAAAACGAAACTGGTCCAATAAATCATTGTATGTACAGAATCAATTCTCCGTGACATTATCACCTTTAAATTAGTTCCCTTCAGCATTCAAGCACTTCTGCATTCGGTGCTGCCATTGCTGATAACCGTTCTGGCACGGGGGGGGGGGAGGTCCTTCAGGATATTCTCCGTTTTTGCCTGAACCTCTTCAACTGAGGTAAAATGGGTTCCTTTTAAGCAAGATTTAACTGCAGGGAATAAAAAAAAAGTTGCATGAGGCCAATTCAGGTGAATAAGGAGGATGCCTCATCACAGTAATGTTTTTGCTTGTCAGAAATTGCTTAACAAGTAGGCCGTGCGAGGGGTCGTATTGTCTTGGGGCAACAGATAGCCATCCATCACTTCTCAATTCTGGCCATTTTTTCACCCTAATTTCTTCACGAAGTCTTTTTAGTACTTCAATGTAATTGTGTTGATTAACAGTTTGACCACTGATGTGAATGGGAACCCACTCAACTACATCTTCCACATTGACCCTTTCCCCTGAAAACCGCTTATACCATTCAAACACCCGTACAGGAGACAAAGATTCATCTTCATGATCTTTAGTTAATATTTGAAATGTTTTTGTGGCTAATTTCTCAAGAAACTTGATGCTGATCCGACATTTTTCAGGCTGAATGCAGTTGCACGTGTTCATTCTTTGATGTAGCACTCCCAACTAGCGTGATTGATTAAAGCGAAACTGACCCCATGGATAGAAGAGGTGCGTGGGATGACGTCACCAAAACAGTCGTTACCAACTCCACTCTTTTTTCAAGTCACACACTTCGTCTTCTTTTTTTGTGTCACATCTTGTATGATGGGCGTTAGGAGCTTATACTCCAGATCGGGAGACCCAAGGTGTGATGACTATTCTTTTACGTCCAGGTAAGAATTGTAGATGGAAGGAGCCAAATGTGACCTTGGAAGTAGGGATTGCAATACCGGTATACCGGGATACCAGATACCGGTATTTTGAGCCATTTGTACAATTTCGTATTACCGGTATTCACAAGCTTAAATATCGGTTTTTCAGTATTTACTAGAATTTTTTTAAATAGTTTCCACTATATATTCGGGGATCACCAAACTAACAAAGTAGTATACATTTTTGTTTTTATGTCTTCCTAAAGGGCGAAATTAATTAGTCTGTTAATATAAAGTTGCATCGTACAATCAAGAGAAGTGATAAAATATGTGAATTATCCAAGGAGGAGTAGGACCAAAACTATTCTAATCCAGCTCAGAGAGATACCGCACACGCACAGGATTCGTAGTCTGATATTCGTATCTGTGAAAACAAGAATTATAGCTTTGAAAAAAAAGCGGAATATTTCGATATTTTTTAAATTGGGGAGTTTTTTTTCACATTGTATATGCATATCACACTTGTATTTACATATTATCATGATTTAAAAAAGAAAAAGAAGAAAAAGACAAACCAAAATTCAAATTTAATCAAGTTTATAGTAAATTTTTAAAATTTTTTTTCGGTACAGTTATCGAAGATGATGATGACACTAATGCCAATAGTGAAAATGAATTGTCTTTTGACAAAAAGTAGAATTAGCGTAACTAAAAAAAATTTCAACAAACCAACATACAATACAGAAATCAACTATATCCAAAACCATCCGGAGAGAAATCGATTTATTTGAAGATGAGAGACTTAGAGCTAATACTTGGAAAAAAGTATAACAATACCACGAACTAGATGCCGAAAGAACGTTTTCACCAGCTGGTAATTTTTGCACATAATTACGTTCCAGGCTTATTGACAGTACAATTAAGGCATTATGTTTTTTAAGATCCCATTTCAAAATCTTTAATAGTACCACAGACTGAATAGTGATACTTATACTTTTTTGTGATTTAAATAAGATGTTACTCTACTACTTTGTGACTCTTTATATACTGTTATAATTTAAAAATTACAAATTATTTTTTGTTATATTTTAACTCTCTAATAAAACTGGCAAATAAAACAAAGAAACGCCTGTATTTTCTGTCTTTTCCTAAAACCTCTACTACCGGTATGAAAACCGGTATCCCGGTATCCCGGCATTAAGATCTAAGAAATACCGAATACCGGTACTGGGCTTTTGGTCCGATATTGCAATCCCTACTTGAAAGGCTTGGATCCCCAGAAGCTGTACTCATATTTCTTTTATCACCGTCGATTCTTGAAGATTTTTGAACTCTTGACCTTCGTTCAACTTTCGCTTGGACCAAGTGAAGTGAATCGGGGCTTATTAATGTCGCACTAAAAATCAACACGAGGGGGGGGGGACGGATGTCGTCATTTTAAATCTCGGTTTAGTCACTTGAACGACACCTGCTCTGGCATACCAACTCTAAAACTACTACACCACACCAATGGAGATCTATGAGTCTTGACAGATTTAGCGTTCATCAGCCCCTTTACATGGCAGGTCTTCAGTGGCTCTCTAAGGATTGAGGTCGTGCCACGCTGGACATGAGTTCGTGACCATAACTTGTCGACTACCGCAACTACTGGGACACGTGAAATAAGTCACAACACAGCAAGAAATTCTTTTGTGCTAACTATTTTAAAAGATAACTGGAATTTTATAGTTTCCTCCAGCTAATTTTTTCTTTTCACTTTTTTGTATACGAAAATGACTCACGAAAGAAAGGAGAGAGAGAGAGAAAAGGTTATAAATGGGAAGCATTTTATAATACAGTAGAGTAGTAGACCCTCGCTAATTCAAACCTTCGATAATACGAATCTCTCGCTAATTCGGAGTATATGCTCAGCCCGTAGAAAAACTCTTGATATTTCGAACTAAGCAACACGTTTTGATATACTCAATATTTCGAAGTAAAGTCTGTGGCTTGCCAAAATACAACACGCGATAATTCGAAGTGATCTTATAAAACTCTCGAGAATTCAAACACTCACTATCGTGTAGAGTCCTATAGCAAACAGGTTGGAGCTTACGTGTTTTGTCTTGTATTGTCTCTGCTTGTTTCCCCTGAAACGTTACCCTTTTAATGACCATCGGAGTGGATTCCGATAACTCTGCCAGAAGCTAAAGTGTCCCTAAATAAACTGCACAACTTTTTCCTTTAAAATCATGTTGATGCGGACGTTTTCAAGTTTCATTTATTCTAGAAAAAACCTATTGGCAAAGTTAGATTGAATGCCATAAAACAAAAAAGATAACAGATTTTTTAGTCAAAAAAAATTAATTATGTACACTATATATATGTGTATTCTTTTATAATAGACGTTTTTAATACATAAATGTATTCTTTTACTACAGGACTTTTAACTTGTGTATAATATTTTTACTGTATAATATGTGTACTTTTGAAAATACTTTAAAATAATTTCATACATATGTACAATAGTTGATTTATTACATAGTTTAACATTTAAGATGTGTTAGAAAATAATTTTCTTTTCGTGAATTTTGGGACTTTTTTCCTACTCTCTTGATAATTCGAAGTTTTTCATTGGTCGAATTATCGAGAGTTGACTGTATATAACTGGAAAGAGACAGCTGCACCAACAACAGGCAATGCGTTACTCTACTAAATTTCTTTAACATATAAGCTGTTCATATCTTGCGCTTCAGCGCGTTGACTGATTGCATAAATTTAATTTTATAGTACTTCTGACTTTATTCACAAGTATTTAAATTTAGGTAGAAAGCTGTATCCTTAAATATAAACATTAGATTTATTTTAGTATTAGTTTGTTTTATAGCTTTTATTTTATTCTAATTATTTCTTTGTGTAAATTAAGATTTAAATTTGATGTTCAGAAGGGTTATTAGAGTAACGTTGTGGATTTGGTTCTAACTTACGTCGCACTGTGTAGCTACAGGAAGGCCTCCTAATTCTGAACCTTGGTCAAATGACGAGGACAACATATAAGTAGGTATCCTCTTCTCTCCAAACCTCTAAACCCACGTAAAGAGTGGGAAGGGTGAGAAAGCCTAGCCGTTAAGTGTATCGAATTCATGGCCTACAGTGTTTCAATCGTTTCGGTCCTTATCCCATTAAAGATTTAATGTATAGAGGAAGTATTGTTGATTAAATCTAGTGGTCTTGGTCATATGCTCGTGTCCGGCGCATCATAAAATCGAGCTCTAGCGCTACTGAAAACACGCCGTGTAAAAGGGCTGAAGTCTCTAGGCTCAATGTCCTCTCTTTGGCCTGGTGTGGTAATTTGGAAAGTGGGGTGCTAGCTTCGATGTCGTCCTCGTCAATTGACTGGCATTCAAAATTGTGACGTGTATCATCAATAGCCCTCATATTACTTTATAGTGCGACGTTAATAAATACTCACTCTAATGGGAATCAAAGGTGGTGATGTTGAGAGTAGGTTGCCAGTTCACATGTCGATCTCGTCATCTGAAGCTTGTTCAAAATTACGAGATATATTGACTGTGGTTACCTAATGTATTTTAGGGGGGATGTACATTAAATTGGTTTGGATTAATTGGTAAATTGGTTTGGTTAAATTGGTAAATTCCTCTCGTCGATTTTCTATAGGTGTGGGACACACTCACATTTTTTTTTACCTTAAAGGGCATTATAACTAAGGTTAATGAGCCTTCTGCCGGACCAAAATACTCAAACAGGCGCTGTTTTCCTATTTTAATATTGATTGATTGATTGATTAATAATGTTGCCCTAAACAGTGACTTGAAAATTATTGGTAATGAATCTCGCAATTTTGATGTAACGTTAAACTGAAGATGACGACACCTGAAGACCCGCTGTGTAGATGGGGCTGATGCACGTTTGATCTGTCGACTCAAAATTCAGTCATTGGCGGGGAGTGATAGTTTTGAGAGAAGGGTTACAGCTCAGGTGTTGTCTGCGTCACTTGGCTGAAGCACAAAATGATGAGGTCTGTCACCAATAGCATGCGTGTGGTTTTAGAGAGCGACTCACTCACTCACCCGGGAGGTTGACTCAGTAGCTCCACATTAAGTATTTCTTATGAAATAATCAAATAGCATGGCGGCTCTTCAATGAAATCAGGGCTCGAACCTGAGACTGGACATAAGCGTCTGTGATCTCACACTCGTGGCCATCTGTATGATGTCTCATGTATCGCTCTCACCCCGTAAGTCCTTATGTTATTGAGATATCGATAATTGTACTAAAAGTAACTTTTAAGATACAGGTTCTTCCATAGGAATAATGCTACTAACGTATTAGCTCCGTGTCTTTGGCGACATTTGGGTCGCCGCGGTACCCTAGTGGTCAAGGTAACGGATTCGTGGCCGGCGTGTCATGAGTTCGAGCCTAGTACTGCTAAAGACTCGCCTTGTAGGGAAGGCCCGATGCGCATTAAACATGTCGAGGCTCAAACGTCCTCTCATTGGCATAGTATGGAAGTTTGGAGAAGGGTGAAAGCTGAGGTGTTTCTTGAATATGGCTCAAATTACAAAGCCCGTTGCTAATAGAGTTTGAGTTGCTTCACAGTAAATGAAATAAAATAAAATTGGCGGCCTTTGGCGTATTCCAACAAATATTTGCACCACAAAATGTTTAGCAATAATCCTTAGGGTGGTATCAAATAGGTTGCCACAAGTAGAGTGAAATCTTCGAAGTTAATATTTAGCGATGTATCGCTCGCTGGGAATGAGTATGTTTGTAAATATCGAAATGATCATATTGTTGAGCTCATAAGCGAAGAAATCATTTTGACATTCAAAGTAATTACAATGAATGATGCTTTTAAATTTAGTTTCTAGATTTCTGAATGCCACGATGTGAAGTTTGCTTCTATTTTTTAGAAAGTCATTTAGAATGATTTTATTATGTTAAAATGATTTCATATCCTCCAACGATCATTTCCGGAAGTTGACTCGTGTAAATAAAAGAATAAGCCACAAACGAATTATATCTTTTTCTTACATAAGATTCTGAGATGGAGGTTTCCGTCGGACCACTTGTTTTGAATTTTTCATTCATTTGTGGTTTTGTAGATCTTTAAGAAATACTAAAAAACATTATCAAATATTTCGAACAAAAAAGGAATTTGGGGAAACTCCCGTCATTTTTTATTTGGATGTACTTTATTATATGTAAATCAATAAATTCGTCTGGGTTTCAAGAGAAAAGTAGATTTTCCATTGAATTTATATTACATTATCAAATTCAAAAATGGTGCATAGACGGCTGCCTTATGCTTAGTTGAACTCATAAAAAGTTAAATATTTTTATATATTATCGACAGATCGTGTTATGTTCTCTTACTTATTGATAAGGAAATTTCAAAAGTTTGCTTCTTTGTCGAAACAGTATTGCGTCCAGAAAGATCGTTTGTGGTCATGAGATTATTCTTTCGATTACAGTAAATGAATAATAGTGACCATGGCGACCAATGTGGCACCAAATGTCGCCGTTGCTAAATTTGGTGACAAAAATAGGTGAAGAATCAAGAAAAGTTTAAATGGTCATTTCGCGAGAAAGCTCCAGGAGGATATTTCCTGCCTATTTAAAGAACGATGTGTAGAAGCAACTTAGAAGTCAAGCTCAACACAGATTGTGCGTTTCCATTGACCTAATGCGATATTGTGATAACGGATTTGTATTAGTGGGGGGGGGACTTTGAATTCGTGAGTTATTTGATTGAATTCGTGAATTCTTATTGAGGATTTTTCATGTATTATTTGATTTATGTGAATTAAATCTGTTGTAATCCATAGACTCTTCAAGAATAAATCCCTATTTACTCCCGAAAAACCTGCCTGTAAATTTAGTGAATTGCGATCTTCCTGCCTGTTATTATGCTAATTATTTTCAAATGGTCACTTGGTTTTCAGTGGAAAATACCCAAAAGAGGACAATATCCACACATAAATTCTGGGGCAAGTCAACCTTTGACCATAATTTGGTGTTAAGTCTTTTGCCTTGGGTTTGGTTAAGGCTTGGGAGAAACCGGTCAAGCTCTCACGCAATTTTCCGACTTTTAGATCCACCCCACGAGGAACCAATGGCTGGATAGTAATCTCGATTACGTCCACAAGAACTATTCTATATCACGTCTTTCTTTGAAGACGTGACTTAACCTGCCTTTAAAGAGACACAAAAAGGAGACACTACACAAGGGAGTAATGTACACCCCAGCAACCCCTGCATATCGCGGAGGGCCCAAAACCTGACTTTGCAGGAAGCCCTTAATGTTCTCCGTTACGCCACAAAGTCGCTAACAGACCAGGCCAGAGCAGATTCCAAAGTACCCCCTCAATCTCGAACTTCAAACCATCTACAAACTTTGAGACTTGCACAGTGCCGTCTTGAACATTTTCCCACAGCCATAACATAAGTGACCCTCCCTGAAGTAATATAGGAGATACGGGACAGAGGACCTTCCCTAAGTTTGAAAGACCATCTACTACGCAACATTACGAATCGGAATCTCAGAAATATTCAAAAATGGGATCCACTTATGATGATTTCTTGAGATGAGGTTATTAAGCTGCTCAAAATATTTTCTTTCAATAATTTAGCCTCTTTTTTTAACAAGTCGTGGCCCCAGTAGCCTAGTGTTCGAGGTCACAGGACACTCGAAGTGTCCTGAGTTCAAGTTCTAGTGCCACTGAAGATTCGCTGTGTAGAGGGCTGACGTTTGTTGAGTCCGTCGAGGCTCAAATCTCCTCCCGTTGACATGTAATAGGACAAAGGAGTGCCATTTAGATGTCGTCCTCTTCACTTGACCATGGTTCAAAATTATGAGGTCCGTAGACAATAGCCCACGTGTTGCATTATAGGTGACGTTTAAATAAATACTCACTTATTTAAGGCAACACGAGGGCTATTGGTGATGCACCTCGTAATTTTGAACCAAGATCAAGTGATGAGAATGGCACCTGGACCCTGGTACACCTTTTCCAAATTTCCACATCACGCGACGGGAGGACTTGATAGATTTAATGTTCATCAGCCTCTACACGGTGGGTCTTTAGTGGCACTAGGCTTGAACTCATAAAACGCCAGCCGTGAGTTCGTGACCATAACCACTAGGTTACCACAAGGACACAGAGAGTACGAAAGATAAAAAAAATTATATTCATAAAAATTGAATTGAAAAATCTTTACATACTGTTAAACTTTTGTGTTTCACATCTTTTTGTCTGTGTCTGGAAATTTTCAGACCATCAATTTTTGAAGTCCATTTTATTAAGTTATCAAACTTCCCACTAGGTTAACTTTATATCAAGTGACTTCCATTCCCTAAGGGATGAATTTCCGCTGTAAGCCCAACTTTGTCCTTTATTTATTTATTTATTTTTTAATTTGAAAAGTGAACTCTTTGGGAAAACTCTTCTCAAGAAAATGTCACTTCAGGAACAATGTTGGAGAAATTCACTTTTTTTCTTCTTTTTTACTCCCTCTGGAGAGAAAACGATCTTGACCTATGGAAATAAAAAAAGAATGAAATAAAGAAAATCGCAGAATAGACACTCACACAAAAAATGCTTTTTCTAAGAGGATAAAGAAACACTTAAATGTTGCCTAGATTTCCTTGAAAATTGGAGGAAAAGTTATCCTCTAGTATTTTTTATAAAAGATAGTTTATTACCCATATTTATTCTAACGTTATATCATAGAATTCAGAGGAAAAATCTTCCTGTCGCATTATTAAATTTCCAGGGAAGTTATTTTACCATTATTATTCTGCATATTAATTCTTCAGAATACTACGTTAGTAAAATTTATTATTTTGCGTTAAAAATTAGCTGTATTGTTTGTCATTAAAAAACGCACATAAAAATTCATCTCCTCCAATGGGAGTGGTGTGGCCGCCGTAGCGTAGTGGCCAAGGTAACGGACTCGTGGCAGGCATGCCATGAGTTCGAGCCCAATGCCGCTGAAGACCCACCTTCTAGAGAAGCGATGCACGTTAAATCTGTCGAGAGCTCAAACGTCCTCCCTTTGGTGTGGTGTGGTAATTAGGAGAGGGAGGTGCCAGCTCAGGTGTTGTCCTCGTCACTTGACCATGTTCCAAAATGACGAGGTCTCGTGTAGCTTATCAGTGCGACGTTAATATGCATACACTCACTCGAAACTTGACAGATTGAACAGACGGTAGATGCAATGCCAGTCATGAGTTCAAGTCCTGGTGCAACTGAAGACCTGCCATCTAAAGGAGCTCGTGGAGGAGTTAAATCTATTGGGTATGAGGGAAAGCTCTGTCGTGTTATTGAACGCGTGCACTTTTAGCAAAGCACTGTCGATGCTTTGCAAGAATTACTACTAAAACCAGTTTATACAGTTAGATTAGTATACTATTGATGATTTATGCACATTTTTGGCATTGTAGTTAGCTCTTTTAAACTTAAAAAAAATGTCCACGTTAGAGTTTGCAGCCCCGGGATCCCGGTGGTTTTTTCAAATCCCGGGATTTAAGTTTTGTCTGAATTACATTTTGAATTTTTTTTTTCAGAGTATTGTGAATCTGGTATTAACATTTAATGTATCTTATTTACTCTTTTTGTACTGTATACGGTCAATGTTAGTTTTCTTACGGGTTGAACCTTGAAGTGTTCGAGGGGGGTGTGCACGTTAAACTGTGAAATTTCATGTTATCTCTTATTTTCATCTGTAACTTTCTCCCTAACGCGAAGTTGGGTCAGAAAATGGACACTTCTCCCACCCTCCAGGATGTCCGGTGTCAGCTAACTTGGACAGATGCATTTAGAATTTTTGGAAGATATCTAGTAGGATTTTCAGCCCCGGGGATCCCAGAATTCCGAAACTCCTGGATCCCGGTGTTTTTTCTTTTCCGGAAAACCCGGAATTTCTATAACTAATTCCGTGATTTAATTTTAGTCTAAATTATATTTTAAAAAAATTTCTCATAAAATTTTTCTAAGAATTTAATTTTTAAAAAATTTATATTCTGTTTATAAAATATGTACGTAGAATGAAAAAAAAAAGGAAATATGTATGTAAAAAAAATATATGCACAGTATGGGAGAACGTCGCAAGGACTTAAGTGGCTCACTGCAATGCTTACACAATATAAGACACAAGAGATAAGAATAAGATATAAGATATATAAGATATAAGATGTTGTGTAAGAATATAAGATATGCTTACACAACATCACAAGAATAGATTTTGTCACAGTTCCTACTTCAATTGAATGCCGTTAATTAATAGTGGACCTGCTTAGAAGACTTGAGACACTTCAAATCCCATTGCATTACTAACATCTCATGCAACTGGATCTTCAATTCCAAACGAGGTAACACTTGAAATCTATTCACATTCTGATTCAATAACTGGATCAATTTATATACAAAAACCATTAAGTGTAGCAGAAGAACTAAATAAAGTTATTAAAGAGGTATATGCACCAATGCAGTCTATAAAATTTGAGACATTTTTATCAAAAATTCAAAAAGAAGTGTTTCTTTTCTGAAAATGGAGGGAGACGTGGTGACTACCTGAAAAGAACATACCCCTACTTAATGTCGATAATACCTTCTAGTAAAGAATTCGAACGTGCATTTTCTACGGCACGACAATTTGTGACAAAAATAAGAAGCCGTTTCAACGATGAAACGCTGGAGGAGCTGCGTTTTTATAAGCTTATTTACAGAAACACAAGAAATGAAGAAATGCTTTTTTTAAAATTTCAATATGTACTATTTTTATTTGTTTTTTATGATGAAATTATTTTTTATTTGTTTCATTAAAATAATATTAAATCCATTTTTAATTATATTTTCGGATAAAATTATGCAATTTCAACTATGCTAATATGTAAGTATTTTTAATAAAGAGTCCAATCCTAATCCCGGGATTGAAAATAGGACACAGGATTGCAAACCCTAGTCAACATATATGAAGGAAAAGTGCTATGTTGTTTGAGTTCCAAAAAGCGAATAACGAAATGGAGGCAAAAAGTAGATTGTGTTCGGGAGAGGCAAACAGTAACAGCTCGAAAATGCCGAAGATGGCTTGTGAAATTTCGTTTAGGCAATATTTCTTTGAAAGATGAACCCAGATCAGGAAAGCCATCCGATGTGAGTGATGAAGTATGATCAGGACAAATCCCTCTTTAACTTTCACAGAAATAGGCTTCACACTTGCAATGAATCAGACTATTGCTTTGGATGACAGGAAAAGGCTCGATTCCGTGTCTCAACTCACTGTTTGGGGCATTAAGTGAAACAAATTTCACGGACAATTTTTCGGTAGGTTTTTCACATCTTACGCGTCACAAAAAGAGATTTTGGATCACTGGAGGTGAAAAGTGAATGGTGTGAAAGAAAATGAAATGGTCGTTACTGTTCACAACTTGATGTTATGAATAAAGAAATTCAACGTAAATGTCCACCTTTGGCCAACAGAAAGGATGAGATTCTTCATCACCACAACGCTAGACGACACGTGGCAAGAAACACCGCATACAAAATTGCAGCGTTGAGTTGTGAAACTTTACCTCAGCCAGCATATACTTCTGATATTGTACCATCTGACCATTATCTGTTCCGGTCGCTGCGAAACTTTCTTGATGGAAATGAATTTATAAATTATGAGGGGTAACCAAAATGTCAGTGGAAGAATACTTTGTCTCCCAAACAGAGGACTCCCCCCCCCCCCAGAGCGTTAGATAAGCCGCTAGAACGCTAGCAGAAAGTTGTAACTAACAAAAGACATTTTTGATTAAATTTTTAATAAAAAGTGAAAAAAAAACTCATTTTTTAGTAGAAAAAAACGACAGAACTTTCCCTTACGTCCATTATCTTAGTATTCTTGCGCGGCCGCGGTAGCCGAGTGGTCTAGGCATCGCATCGTAGCTAGCGTGTTATAAGTTCGAGCCCAGTACCACTAAAGACCCGCCGTGAAGGGAAGCGATGGACGTTAAATCTGTCGAGAGCTCAAATATCTCCCCGTTGGTGTGGTGTGGTAATTAGGAAAGCGGGTACCAGCTCGGGTGCAGTTTTCATCATTTGACCGGGGTTCAAAATTACGAGGCTCGTCACCAATAGCTTTAAAGTGCGAGGGTAATAAACACTCCCTCACTCATGCAATGTGAGATATATGTCCTTTTTACTGTGATTATATTCTATTTATTTTATTTAATCTATAAAGACGCATTTTTGTTTGGAATAAAAATTGATTTATCATTATCTTTTCTTAAAAATTAGTTTTTTTTGTCAAAGGAAATTTATAATCACATTTCCAATAAATGGTTCTGTTTTTTAGCGACATGTAAAACATGTAGAATATTACAGCATAAAAATTCGTTTAATAATTTGGGATTTCATATTTTAAAAAAATATATATTTATAATGTTGTTACGCAACCTTTTTTGTTGTTGTTTTGTGGCTTACAAACGTTAATCTGATTTTAATGAACTATTACGAATGCAGAGCGAAACGTTTTAATTTGTATTTTTTGAAAAAAATACCTAAAAGTATGTAATTTAATAGAATTCTTAGTAATTATACATATATATATATATATGACACAAAAATGCTTTATTTTCGTAAATTAAAATGTATATGCAAGAAACGGAGGAATAAAGCAGGATCTCGGTGAAAAAATTTTTGTCTGGGTAATTTTTCTGAAAATAATTAACGTATTTGCGTCGTGAAAGTGAAAAATCTCGTTAAAAATGTTGCTATTTATAGCTTAATTGAAAACACTTTTAGCGTATATTTAATCTTTTTTAACAATTAGTTTAATTACTAGGTTTCTCAATCTATTTTATAAATTCACAGCAAGTGCATGGTTAACTTATAATTAATGCGACCATTGTGCGAAAAAATTTATTTATTATTTAATTTTCAATAATAAGTAGATTGAAAAAGCAATATTGAGCATCGTCGGAATTATTATGCAATGAAAATTACAAAACGTTACATATTTCTTAGAAAAACCTTTCTTTACCTTTTTTAAAGGGAGGGGGGGGGTATATATAAATTTAACTGCGTGGAAAATATTTATTTGTTAATTCATTTCCAATTCACTTCCTATGCCGTTTCCCATGTAAAATTCATCCATGCATTTCCTGATCTTACATTTTCAAAGAATTAAAAAATAGTGCAAACTTATTTAAGTAAATCGGGAAATCGGCTTCGGGGACAGTGGCATAACGTACACCCTCGCAACCCACACATCGCTGGGTAATGTAATGCAACCCTGCCCTGCAATGTAAATAGATTATATTCTTCATATCCTAGTTGGTCTTATGACCAACCCTTCTTTTATGGACAAACTTTTGCTTTTTTTTTGTCTTGATTTTGGAGAAAAAAATTAACATATTTCACATTAATGCAGAAACTATTTACTAATGTTAATAGTGCTTCCAGCTGTGATTGATTTAAAAATTTTATATCCAATTTTTCAGGGCTAGGTTTAATGATTTTCAAGATAAAAAAAAAGGCAGATCTTTTCACAAATCCTTTTTCAATTTCTCTACAAAATGTTAACTGTCATCCACCAGAAATTCAGTGCCCGCGGTAGCCAAGTGGTCAAGGCATCGGATCATGGCTAGCGTGTCATGAGTTCGAGCCCAGCATCACTGAAGACCCACCGTGTAGGGGAGTGATGCACGTTTAATCTGTCGAGAGCTCAAACGTCCTCCCGTCGGTGTGGTAGTTAAGAGAGGGGGGTGCCAGCTCAAGTGTCGTCCGCGTCACTTGACCATGGTGCAGAATTACGCCATCCGTCGCCAAAAGCCTTCGTATAGCTGAACAATACGACGTTAAAATTCACTCACTCACAAATTAGGAAGTACATTAAATAATGTACGTAAAATGTGTAATGGTGTAATTCACTCACCACCAGAAATTCAAATCGAAATTATTGTCCAAAGAATCATACTTCTCGTACACTGAAAAGCAAATATAGGGAATTATTAGTGTGTGTGGCGTTACGTACACCCTCGTATCACGGCGACCCTGGATACTTGGTGGACTCAAAGCCTGACTGATACCAAGTACAGCTTGGGGACCAAAACCTTACTTTGCAGGGGGCCCCTAATATTCTCCGTTACACCACTGCTGGTTCAGCTAATATATACATAGAAAGAAATATATTTTAATTATGACCTATTTACTCGAATCTAAGCCGCACTATTTTTCCATTATCAATGCTACTAAAAATCAGATGAGGATTAGAATCGAAGGCAAAACATCTATTGGATGGGGGAAATTGCGTTCCCCTTTCAAAAAGGAGAGTGTAACCGTCCATTTTGGCCTATCCTAAACAACGTTGTCTGCTCGTATTTAGGAAACCTTTTTTCTATACGCTTTCTTTTAATCACCTAAACAGTCAAAGATATCAGTAATAGCATAAAGACGAATTCACTATGACGCAAGTATGAAAAGAGGGGCAATTTTATGTGCAGAAAAAAACGGAAACAAAGCAGCGGCCACTTAAAATTTGACGTGGTTATATGTCGATAGTGTATACAAAAAGATAATTTTTGCTTGAAAATGTTCCAGTCTTTAATAATTCTTTTACATTCTTCTATAATACATTCTTTTAAAAAATGTTGCCTAACAAATGCATTGGATGACAGGCATCGTGCGTAAAAATGGTGACAATGCTACCCATTCCGAAGTCAGCTGTGACAATGGGGTGACGAGAGAGAGAGAGAGAGAGAGAGAGAATCATTTTCGAAACGTGATACTGACGCTTAGAGTAATTATAGGTTCATGTATGTATTAGAAAATTCTTAATACTGGAAAAATAAAATTAATTAATTAATTTTTCATTATATTTCGCGTTTTTTTTTATTTCTTAATTATCGGATATTGATGAACCTTTTACACAATTTTTTATATTTTTTCTCAAAAACGTGTAGAGAATTTGTGGTGCGGCTTAGATTCGAATGAAAATCTTAATTATTTTTATTTCAATTTCTCAACCCTTTCCTATCCACACCTTGCGGTGGCATAACGGAGAATATTAGCACCCCCCTTCTGCAAAATGATGTTTGGCGCCCCAAGCCTATTTTATAAAGGATTGCGTACTTGGTGTCAGTCAGACTTTGGACCTCTTAAGTTCCTTGGCCTCAGCCCCTAAACGCGGGGGTTGCGGGGGTAAACGTTGCGCCACTGCCTTGCGCTCGACTAACGGTTATCCATCGACGACTGCAATAAGTAAATAAAAATAGTAAATTGTTACAACCATATTAACAGGGCCAATAAGTTCCCAAAATTGATGCGAAATTTTACACTTGTCCGCTTATTACACAACTGCATAATCTCAAATTTAATTTTTGTTCACTGTGATTCTAATATTCACTTGTATTTTTCATATATATGCAGTAATAATGCGTACATAGATGTAAAATTGCTGAAAAAATTGAAACTAATTTGAATAAAATGGGTTGATACTTCACTAACGTTCCACTTCAAGGTAACACGAAGGCTATTGGCGACGGACCTAGTAATTTGGAACCTCAGTCAAGCGATGAAGAAGACACCTGAGCTAGCTCCCCAATTCTAATTTCATGTCACATTAATGTGCATCATATTTTCTACACGGCACCATATGAACTCCCTACTCGCTAATGCCGGAAGCATGACTTGGTTATCATCATCTCTCAGCTACTACAGCTATGGCAAATGTCCCTTACGACCAGAGGAACGATATTCCATTGTAAATCTAAGTGACCCTGTACCCTATTTCCCTCATTCCATCTTCTATAATTCCCTAGCGAATTCATTTACAATTTCATTCGTTAAAGTATCATACCACATTAATTGAATTTTCCCGAATTTTTAGAAAACAGTAATACCTCGAATTACGCGAATCCGGAATTAAGAGATTATCAAATCTCGTCGATCGATTCGTCTTTTGTTAGAGCGCTACCACAATTCGATTATTCACTCCCCGCTTCCTGTTTAGCTGATGTACATGTTCGGGCGTTATCGTTAACCACAATAATTTTTTTTGTATTATTATAAATAAGTTTAGGCAGGAAAATAAATTTAGAAGAGGATAGTGATAACATTCAATAACTGCTGGATTTCCCAAATCAGGAGCTAGAAATTGATGAGCTCATGGATATGCATGAGCAAGAGCAAGACATTGAAGTCTTTAAAAGACACAGTTTAATCAGAAGATCGAATGACGGTTGAGAATTTGACAGAAGGCTTCTGCCTAGTTTACGAAGTGTTACAGATTTGAAAAAAAATATAGACTCCACCGAAGAGCGTATTTTCCCCCCAACAAAACAGAAATATAAAAAAAATATTAGCATGTTTACGAGAAAATTTTGAAGGGTGAAAAGAAAATCGCGTTGAACCGGCAGACTACTTGGTTAGATTTTATGAAACCTTCTACATCAAAATGACCTCTGCTTACGATTTTGTATTTGTGTTATTTAAGATTTTATTGAACATTTTTTTTTCTATATTATTTTTTTTCTTCTCAGGCCCCAACTCAAAAAAATTTATATATATTTATATGTGAAAGACTTACGCGAATTCAATTTACACGATTTTCACTTAGACCCACCTATCGCATAAGTTCGGCATATTACTATATACACAAAATGCAATGAATTGATTTATAGAGAATATCGTTTATAAGGGGACCTAAATATTTTTTCGTGTTAAAGGATATTGCGAAAAAAATAACGTATATTCAACACAATTAAGTTTATTAGAGTACATTTTATATTTAAATAGATACGTATATATGCATGGTAGAACGTCGTTTATCCGCATTAATTGGGACCGACAACGTTGGGATACGCAATTATTCGGATAACCAAAAACCGAAGGCGATCCATGCAGTATATGAAACCGGACACTATACGAATATTGAAAATCATCCTATGCCGGAAACGTGCTTGAAGAAAAAGCAAAATAGGTGTCGAAATTCTACCTTTATTGTGGAAAATAATCACTTATTTTTCGCTGTACCATTGTACACCTTCGTTTTTTCAATGCAAGGTCTCTGAATCACTTGAGCAGCAAAAGTTGAGTAGGATAGCACTCGGATTGTTGTTCGTACCGCTCCATAGCTGTCTCTAACGCAGAAAAGGGTCAGCATTTGATGGACCCTTGCTACTTTCGTTGTTGTTGTCCTCGTTTTCATCCGTTTTATCGTCGAAAGAGTCGGATTCTTCTTGCATGGAAGTCACAATCTCGTCATCATTTAGCATTTGAAATCCACAGTCTTCTGCATTGTATGCCCTCCAGGTTTCTACACATCAACAAAACTCAACAAAAGAGCCCGTATACATACACCCCCTCACTTGGAAACAAACTGGCCTAATATTCCACGCAGATGTTTACCAAATCACACAACTGAAATTCCCCAAATATCCCTCACCTTAGATTTTCCCGGTTTTTTTTTGGCCTCACGCGAAGCAACTGGTGAGCATTGCACCGTTCGAAAACGTATCCAGACTTTTGTCCAGATATTTGTTGTTTCGAATAATAAACGTTCAGATAAACGACGTTCTACTGTATTTAAATAAAAATCAATGAATCAGAAACATTCACAAGATCTCAATGAACTTTAATACAAAATTGTCAAGTTTTTTGAAAAACAAAACGTTTATTGAGTTTTTGGAAAATAATCCCAGTTTTCTTTGCATTGTCTTTTTTATCATAAAATTGTTGGATGCCGTCCATTTTATTATTCGTTTCACCATTGGAATGTGCGTCTAAATATAACTGCGCATACATTTCATGATGTTCCTCATTTCGAATGACGTGGGAACAGGAGCTGCATTACTCATTTCATTTTCGTTGACAGAATCTGCCTCAATGACATTTTTTGAGCTTTAAACAAACTCCAAAATGTCTTTGTCTGTCATAAAATTGGTTCTGAACGCACATTGCCATCATCTACTACAACGAATTCTTTCGATGATACAGTAGGACAGTAATACAGAAAAATAATGCGAAAAGCCACCTCCCTTTTATTTCATACACCTCTTCAATCTCCAGTGTTTCCCGTATTTTGTTCATTCCCAGAAGAAAATATCTTTTCGTGTTAAGAGAAAAAAATGCATGAAAGTACATGGTAGCTTGTCGGGACCGTTGTATTATATCGTGTTAACCGATGTTTCGTCTTAAGGTATCCGACTGATTGAGACAACTTTTCTTTTCTTTAAAAAAAAAAAAAGGATATGGGTTTTTGTTGTTGTTATTTTTAGATTTGTTTAGTGCATTTTCAGAAAAATGTGCTAAAATTGAGAAGAGAAAAAGAAATTATTATTACTGAAATGGAAAAAAATAGGTAAAAATTGACAAAAAAAAAATAGCCTAAACGCGGTCCATTCTGTACCAAAGGTTTATCAACAAATTTTAAATTTTTTCAATCTAATGTGTTGCTATATTATTCATTTTTGAAATGACCTTCAAGATAAGATATTTTCTTTTTGACAAAAACTGCAGCAATTTATCTCAGTTATTATATGAAATTGCTTAAAAAAACAGTGATTATATTCACATAGGAGAGTGTAAATATTGTAATAAAACAGTGATTGATAAATAGGAAGGTTAAAACACTTCTACTGTTATAAAGAACTTACAGAAAAAATTTCAGTTAATTATGTTCAAAACTTTTTTAGTAATCGCTGACCCCGTTTGATAATTTTCAAAAAAAAATCACATTTCGAGTAAAACGCGTTTTAATGTATAACATCTTGGTTAAAGTAATGGCATCTGCTTTGACTAAAACACTTGTAGTTTTTGTTCTAGTGCACGGATTTTTTATAAAGCTAATAAGATGTTTGCCCATAAAATAAAATCATAAAAAAAATTGTCAACTTTTGGCAAAAATCATAATTTTAGGGTAGTCGGATACCTTAAGCGTTTTCCCGTTAAACGTATTTTACTGTTTGCCTTGAAACATTAGGAAAACGTATTGCTTTTGAAACATAAAACATATTTTAGTCTAAAAGTATATATTAAATTACGGTTATATAGTCTTCGACATAGTCAAGGATCTCATACAGTTACACCTATTTTTTTTCTTCTAGAGTATATTGCAAACTTTTTTTATCACCAACAAGATTTTCTGTTTTCTTACCACACAGTTCGTAGGTAGTTAACTATTATAGTTTGCAAGAAAGACTTCTTTATTCCCCCCACTTTCCTTCAAGTCATAATTACCTTTCTCGAAAAAGGGTGATTTTGACGTCCAGACAAAGTAAAGAACGGATGACAATAATGTCTGATCCTCGATAAAAATTTGGAAGAAAAAAAATTTTTTTTTTCTGTTTTACTGGCCATTTCTAAAGCAACAACGACTAAAAAAAATTCTGTAGAAAGAAATTCTTGTATTCCTGGATTTTTATTGTATACATGAGAAGATTTTCTTCAACCAAGAGCTCGAGAAAATATTATTTTTGGTTATTTTATTGAAGATTCCGAAACGGAACTTGTCATAATTTTTGCTGGGAGCTTACATTTTTTAGTGTATCGCAGACGCTTTAACGTAATTTTTAAAGCAATGTAGTTGAGAAATTGGGGATATATTTACTGTAAGGAGAGCACTAATGCTTCATGGTGTACTACATTTTATAGATTTTGTCTTTGTATGATATTGTCTTTTTTAACACGGACTTCTTGTCAATAAAGTAGGCTCTGGAGGCAATAAAGTAGGCTCTAATTTTGTTCATATAATATACATAAATGCATAAAATAAACCGGAAAATTGTGTTAAAAACTGATAAACAGAAAATCCAGAAGATAACCAAAAAACTTTTTCTAAATTTTATTTAAATGTAGTAAAAATAATGAGGATATATATATATACATATATATTTTTATGTATTACAAAATATACAAAAAAATAGTTATAAACCTAAGATAACTATAGTCATGATAGAATAGTCTTAGCCGCAGAAATACTAGAGCAAATTCCTGGCCTTGGGAACCAGGATTGCAGGTTTAAACAAAGTTTTTCGGCCAGCCAACCTTCACCTGAATTTGCCAATACTCTGGGCCATAGGGAAAGCAAGAAATCTCTAGAGAAGTTTAACTATTATTATAAATAAAACCATAATCTATTAATGTAAAACGATAATATTATAGCCTATAATAATTACTAAAATATTTTAAAATCAAAGTTAAAACAATTAGATAAAGACTTACCACGTGAGTACAGCAAAAAACATTTTTCTGGCAATAGAAAAGTCAATAACAGTAACGCATAAAATTATTAAGTTTTGATAAAATAACATTAAGACTATATATATATACACATTTAAAAACTCTAAATTTTGTTTTAAAATTTATAGAAAATAAAAGTACCACCATTTATATATATATATATTGTAGCGGAAGTTTTATGTGTTTGCTTCGCCGCCGAAAGAGTATTGTGGCAGAAAAAATCGTTTGTAGGTCAAGATAAAATACTCAGCCCATAAGACTAAGTGAATACTTATGACTTTGGGGGCAATTTTAGTTTCCATATTTGGCAAAAATTATCAATGCATTTAGAAAAGCCTAAAAGATTCTAGGTTGGTTATTTGAAAGAAAAATTTCAGAAGTTTCCCCGAAATATTTTCCAGCTTGTAAGGATGGCGTACGGAAGCAAAGTTGGTGTCAAAGCTTGACAGTGATTATGCGTTTAATTGGCCTACCACGATATTGTGATTACGGATTTGTGCATTTTAAAATTTTCGGAATTGTACCTGTTTTAACAGTTTCCAATTAAAATCAAATCTGTTGTGTTAGCTAGAGAGTTTACGAATTAATTACTATTAAATCCGAAAGATCTTGCTTGCTATTTGCTTTCCCCTTTCAACATTTGAAAGCCTATCGCATAACAATATTTGAATGAACCTAGCTCACACACGCGCGGACACTAACTTAACTAGAAAGGGAATAACGTAAGGGAAAAGGAAGTGGTGGGCTTATTGGTACAATGAGTGAGTCCAAAAATGTAATACATAGCTTTCTCCACTTTCAATACACAAGTAACCGCGTATGAGGAGTGTGACTTCCACAATATTCTCTCTTTTAGTTGAGTCAACTAGTAGGGAGGAGAACGTCGTTTTGAGTGCTTGAGGGAGTGGCAAAGCAAGAAGAACCTGCTGATTCCGTTTAAAGCAGCGATACTCAACCTGCGATTCGGGGGCCGCATGTGGCCCACTGGACCTTTCTGAGTGACCCGGTCATGGCCCATTGAACTAACAAATTCAATTATTTAAAAAAAACTCCATTGAAAACTTAGGGAAAAATTCAATCATTCATGCAATCAAATAATATATCAATTTTGCTATCGATGTCGTGTTGGTACGAACTACGAGATAACATTTTTTCTTTTTATAATTGTAACGGTTAGAGAAACCAATAACAGTGGAGTAGGACCATTTTATAGTTGAAACTAATTTTTAATTAACCCTCATGTCATCCAAACGAAAAATATCTAAAGAATATATGTTACTTCAAGACGATTGGGATCTTAGCTATTTCGTAGAGAAAAACAAACAGGTTTCAACAACTTGCTTGATTTGTTGTGAAAATGTTATATTTAAAATATATAATTTTGCTTGTCACTATATCACCAAGCACAAATCTTTCAATGGTTCTTTTTCTTAAGGTATGGCTACCCCAAATTCGCCGTTTTGGTGAAAATTTTCGAGATTTATTTTTGTTTTTATTTTATAGCCCATACATTTATGATTCCAAAAACACTCTATTTTTGTTTCTACGATATTTAAATGCAAAGTTGTAGCTGAATTAGTAAACCGGGAATGGAGTTTACAAAACCGGGATTTAGAGACAGAAATATGCAAACAAATAGTTTGAAAGACTTTTATAACTTTTAATCAATATAAAGGTCTAATACATATTTTAAATACAGATCAACGTATCTTTTACTTGTTTATTAACATTTTCTTTCATCTGGTAGAGCTGTTTTTTAATTCAAGCTTGTTTTACTGAATGGTATTATTATTATAGCAGTGGTGGTGAACCTTTATGGATCAACGTGCCGTTTTTTCCTAAAGAAGTGTTTGATGAGGTATAGACGTGCCTTCAAATAACTTTTACTTGATAGATAGATATTATTGGGAAAATAATAAAAATAAACACTAACAACACAAAACTATTTATTTACTACAAAAAATATATTTTGCAATGTATAATTGTAAATGTTTTAGATATACGAGTAGTTCAACTTAAAGTAAACATTAGTGTGACATCTGTTGTAGCAGATTAGATGACAAATAACTTATGTTGGGATCGTAAGATGTTACTTTTAGTGGAATGCATGCTGGATCGGAGTCATCTGCCAAACGGGTTCCAAGCAATCAATTATTTTTGCTGTGGTTCATTTTTTTGATGGGAGGATTTGTTTCAAAATGCGATTTTACAGACGATGTTCAGCATACCAATATTCCAGAACATAAAACTTGCATCTCTTTGTCGTTTTACTCTTAATGTAACTTACTTAAGAGTCGCTTTTACTTTTAATTAACGACCTCGTCTGTCGTTATAAAACGACAACTCTTTGTCGTTTTTACTAACAATGGCATATTTCTAGATTCACCAAATTAGAAATTCTCTGTAACACTTACTATCTTGCCCTTTTTGTTCCTTTGCTGGACTAGCTATGTTAGAAATAACAGTTAAAAATCGTAAATATAACACACATAAACTTTAAAATACAGTTGTGTCAATGAAATTAACTTGCATCATTAGCAATTGTAGTTCACGACGTAACTAAGACAAGACAATAACGAACGAGAGTGCTTCCCGCGACTGATCACTTGCGATTGTTCGTAATACTTCATAGTGAACTTTGCTATTTTGAAATAAAATGCAAGCCATTTTGATCACTGCTGTGCTCAAAATATTGTGTTGCGTGCCATCAATAGCACGCGTGCCGCTGGTTCGCCATCCCTGTATTACAGCGTTTGTAGTTTGTTTACATTTTTCTTGCTAACAAATGTAATCTTTATTACTTATTTCTTGATATTTTTGCAGTTTATTCATCTGCTTTATCTAATTTTAACGTTTTATTCCCTTATTAATCATTTCAAAATGCTGAAAGCTAGATTGAAAATGTTTTAAAAGAAGCTTTTAGGGTGACAGATGTACCAAGTCAGCACCAAAAGAATAATATTCCTTCTGCAAGTGCAAAGAAATTTAGCACATTTGAAAGTTTTGATGAGAGAAAACCTGAAATTCAAGGTTCTAAAGTGAATAGCATAATTGATTTCCAAACTTTATTTGGAATAATTTCAAATCTATGTTGTCCGGGAATGTTATACAGGATTGAAATTGACTGAAGAGACACTAGAGAATGACTTTACTCAAACTTGTCTGTAGTTTGTAAATGTGCATTCATGGCTGGACTTACATCAACCTCTAGAGAATAAATGGAAGTTGTTGGACTATACAAATTTTTTGAAATATCCTTAGTTAAACGAGAAGTAAAGTCACCGAATACTATGATGATGGTGATTCGAAGGGCTTTTTGCGAGTAAAGGATATATATATGAGAACACATTCACAAAATTTGAATATATAGCTAATATACAAAAAAAAAAAAAAAGAGTAGGCTGATGTTCAAGGAAATTAAAAAAGAATGCAAAAGGATTTGATGGAAAAGGAAAATTAAATAGCAGAGAAAATGTCAGTCATTACCTTCGACAAAACTCTCCAAAAACAGCAAAAGGCTAAAAAAAAAGTCCAAACTAGTTAAAAATGAAGCTAAAGAGAGCTTGAACTATAAATATGGTGAGATACAATAAGTAGAAAATTTTTCATATTCTATTACAATCATTAAAATGCATTTTCTGAGAAACTATGTTCTTCAATTTTTTGTTTCATGGGAAAGTTCACTACAGAATTCTTTCCAAGATATTGATTTGAAATTTTCAGAAATTGTTTTATTTAGTTTTATCTGTATTATAGATTATAATCTAATGTTTTTGTATATATTTATGTATTTTATTGCACTTTTTGTGAGAAAATAACATTAGTTTTTTGTAAAAAAAATTGAGTTTTTGCATAAAAATTTATATATTTCAAAAACTTTCAAAAGTATTACAAATCTTATAGTTCTAAACACAGATAATGTTATTTATATACTGTATAAATATTATTGGAATATATTAATTGGAATTTTCAATACAAGGTTTAATTTAACTGCAATTTTTCACGAAAATTTCACTCAAAATTCCCAATATATCCAAAATTATTTTTAATTTTGTGGAAATTGTATTTGAATTCTCAGTTTTATGCTCCATTTCAAATAAAAAAAATGTTTATTTAGTTGAAAATTTACATATTTCGAAAAAAGTTCTCCGAAGGTAGTCACATTCCTTAAGGATGTTTTTCAAGACGAGATAAATTAGCTTTCTTAAAAAAAATCTTTGCAACAGCAACACAATATTTTGTCGGTGGTAACGTCACAAAATGCAGATGTAACAACAAAAGCATCCTGCAAAATGTGTTACATTATACGTATATATTGATAAACATATTAACTGATACAGAAATTGAGTTTCTTATGCTTCCGACGTACTTTTTGATAAATTCAGTTATTTGTTTAGATAATTTTTAGTAAAATCAAACAAACCTAAAGCAGTGGTGGCCCACTTTCTTAGGGAGAACGCCGCTTTCAGAAGAAAAAAATTATTTTGCGTATCACTTCTAACTTTTCGAACAAATGAAAAGGTGAAAATTTTTACTTATAGGCTTACCATGCAATTTTTAAGCAAAGTGCACGTTTTTAATGCAAGTCTACGTAGTGGAAATTTAAAAATATTATAATAAATAAGATCAAATCACAAATTTAGATTTTGCTGGTAATTAGTTCAGTTAATTTTAAAAGCTATTTTAATTTTGTTATTTTCATAGAAGAAAACTTTTGCTTACAAACGTTCATTCAAATCTACAACAATATCTACATCCAAATCGTGTAAATTGGAAAAATTACTTGTTAGGAAAAATTTTCAAAATTCAATATAATTCCCAGCGGCTTAAAGGAGAATATTAGAACCCTCCCCCCTGCAAAGTCAGGTTTTTGGCCCCAAGCCGTACTTGGCATCATTCAGACTGTAGGCCTCCTAGTATGCAATACCCCTCCGCAAAGCGTGTGTGTACGTTATTCTACTGACGATTCCTTATACTTGCTTTCTAGTGTAGTATGATAATGCAGACAATAACTTCGTGGATTCAGGTGCGTAACAGTTAACATTTTGCAGAGAAATTGAAAAAGGACTTGTGAAAAGATCTACTTATTTTTTTTATCATCTTGAAAATCATTTAACCTAGCACTGAAAGAATCCTGCAAAATTGGATATAAAGTTTTTAAATATATGATAGCTCGGAGCACTATATTAACTTTGGTAGATAGTTTTTGTTTTTATGTGAAATATGTGTTAATTATTTTCTGTAAAATCAAGACAATAAAAGGGCAAAATTTTGTCCACAAAAAAAGGGTTGGTCTCATGATCGCTGAGGAAAAGTACAATCTTTTCTCTTTAATTTTAAATTTAAATTGTTTTAATATTCCGTAATATTGGTAAGAAAATCTAAATCATACATCCGATCTTCAGTTTAGAATAGCAAGTTACTCATTGGAAAGTTCAGTGCTTTTTTCCAGATATTTTAAAATAAGCTTCCTCAAATTTAAAAATCTCGAGTGAAAAAAGCATTGGAAAGCCAACTCGCACAACAATGCAGGTGCATTCTCTATACGATAAATTTCTATTGTAGCACTTGAAACAAATTTTGAAATTTTTTATTTTAGTTATTTATTATTTAAATTTTTTTTTTTTGTCTAAAACAGTCGCATTTTAATAAATATGTAAAAAATAAAATAAAAATTGTTAAAATTTTTCTTTTATTAATTAAAAAATCTTTTAACATTTTTTGCCAAGTCTTCGCATGCTAGTGTCAGAACTCCGTCACGCCACACTGTAGTACGAGTGCCGCGGATTGGTCACCCCTGTCCTAAAGCAACACTAAGGCTATTGGCGGAATGGCCAAAGGGACCGAGCTCACGCAGATTATTTAGAGCAGGGGTTAGCAATCTATGGCACGTGGTACGATTCTTAGTGACACTCTGTCCTACTTTACAAATTTATCAATTTTTGAGTGGATGAGCGTTGATAAATTTATAATGAACCTTATTTGACAAGCATCTTCAGAATTATGGACAGTTACGGAATTACGGAAAATCTGAAAGATAAATTTACAGCTGTTTTGTAAACTATTGAATGTCATTGCTGGGGAAATTTAACTGTTTGAAAACTGCATGTACTCTCTGTTTTCCGCTTTTGGTTCAATATATCGAAGTAAAAAAAAATCTTTCCTCATATGAAAAAGATTTCGGGTCCACAAAGAAATTGTTTAACAGCTGAATGCTCAGAATCGTGATAAATTGAAAGTCCCAAATTATATCCCTGATTTTGTGGTTATTTAATTTTAATGAAGGGAAATATGTATATTTTATGTTGTCTGTTTCTTATGTTAATAAATATGTTTAAAAATGCATAATATATATGTACAATTTTAATTTTTGCTTAAAAAATAGTTATATTTTGTTCTGTTTACTCTTTTATGTTAAGTAATATCTTTAAATGAACAAAATGAATATACAATAAATCTGTAGATCAAAAATATTGACCTCTGTTCTCTAACTCTGCATGCATTATAGTGAGAATCGAACTGTTTCAAGAATGTCCCACTGTGTGATACGCTGAATCATTTTGGTTGATTGGTTTGGCACGTCACAGCTAAAACATTGCCGACTCCTGGTTAAGAGGTACAAGCCGGTCCCCCACAAAACAGCCACACTCGCATCTCAGCCTTTATTAAGTAAAAACATTCTTATTTTAATTTTTTAAAAAACCTACCCTCAAATATGCTACAGGTTTCGTAATTCTGAATATCGAGTAAGTGACGATGATACCTGAGCTGCTACCTCGCTTTCCAAACTACCACACCACGCCAAAATACGTTCCTAGGAAAACAGCGTAAAAGAGATGAGATTTGCATAGTAAGATGAAAGATGTGTGTTATGAATTATGGACCGGGTGTCTGAGCGGGTGGAGCTTGGTTGACACCACCCTCAGACCCCACGTGGTCTATCTCGATAGAAACCATATGTAAGGGATTCTGTCTCAGTGGAATCTTAAACTTGGCTTCAGCATAACTAGATGT
The DNA here is from genome assembly GCA_019973975.1 of Trichonephila clavata. Lineage (NCBI taxonomy): Eukaryota > Metazoa > Arthropoda > Arachnida > Araneae > Nephilidae > Trichonephila > Trichonephila clavata. The sequence goes on from BMAO01013970.1 coordinate 59,629, forward strand.
GTTGTTGTTTACTCGTAATTCTTGGCTTCGGCGTACCAGGTGCCGTTGTTTACTAGGATTTTTTCTCGAATATTACAATTATTCTCTTTATTATTTCAGTCTAATCAGTGTAACTTGATTTAATTTGTTAAAGATTGTTAAGTTTATTGTTGAAAGTTATTGTTACCAATAAATCCAGGAAAAGACAATTCCAGGACTCCAGAATATTATTATTTTATAACACTACACACAAGCAACAGTATTTATATTACAATGTGTTTTATGTTTTCTGAGAACGCATGTCAGGAAGTGCATCTGATTTTAAAAATTGGGTAAGAAAGTGACGTAAATAACTGCGTATGTTTTTAAATACGTGTATTTATATGAATAGATATTTGAACATGGATAAATTTTTTAATTAAAAATACCGTAAAATCTGGCGTATAACGCGCTCTTTTAACACAAAAAATAAGATCGAAATTTACGGGGCGCGTTGTACGCCGGGTATAAAAATAAGAGCTTTAAAAATAAAAAGATGGGCATAAGAAAAAAAAATTAGACTTTTACATGTATCGAAATACTGTTTATTTAAAAGGAATGTCACTCCTGATGAACTTTAAGGGTTGTTGGTCTAGAAAAGTATACTCCCCCCCCCCCCTAAATCTTAAAATAATACCTCGAATAAATAACTCCGAAACACAAGAGCATAGCGCACTTACATTTCAGGTTTCTTCGCGAAAAAGGAGGTGAATGTTATACAGAGAATATCCCTAAAAATTAAAAAATGCAGCTTGAAAGTGCACGTTTTCCACCGGATTTTGCGGTACTACAAGTAAAATCATTTGTCTATCGTTTTTGTACTAATGTGCTTATCATTGATATTAAGCGTTATTTGTTTTATGAGACATGAATCTTAATTAGTGTCCTCATTAGAATATATACCACTTCCGCTGCGCTTGAAACCACAGTAAATGGTTATGACGCTTCATCCGGCGGTGACGTATTGAAAATATAAACATCTTACCGAATTATTTTCTATAAGTTTTTCTTAAAAAATTTTCGCTAAGCAAATCTTTAGTTTTACATTTATTCTTCCTCTAGCACATTCTACATTTCAGCCAAGGTCTAAAAAGTGTTTTTCCCGACTTGTGGGTTTAAAACCTCATAAATTAAACTAGCAGCTAATTGATGAATTTCTTCCTGGCCATTTCCGGAACATACAGCTATCCTAAATCGTGTTAGAATAAATCAGATGTGAAACAAACAGAAGTGGTTTTTTCTTGTATTGTGGTGTTTCAAAAACCGTGTGCGAAATACTTCGGCGTACTACTTATATATCTGTATATATTTCTTTTTCAGAAATTTTTAAAAAATATTAAAGTAAAATAACTGATGTGTATTGATAGCTTATATATTGTTACGAATTTTGTGTAATGAATGTTTAAAATTGTGTAAATAATTTATATCTGGATATGTCATACGTTTATATTACTCATGTTGCATTTTATGTTAAAATTGTAATATTCGCACACAAAGCCGCTCCTTACATTATAATGGCTATTCAATGGAAATTTGGCGAAATCTCGGTGATAGAACCAAGTTGGCACACTTTTCGGCGACCATGTTGGCAACCATTTTTTGACTTCCTGACCGTATGGATTATTCTGAGCTACATTTTTGCTCTAACTTAGCATTTCGGAGTGGAACTAGTAAGAAATAATTAATATCGAGCACCCCACGCTTTTACCCCAAAGATATTAATTTTCTGGTTAATCATTTTATTCTTATATTAAGAATTTTATTATTATTTTTTTTTTTTACTCTTTAGTTCGATTCACTATAAAAGCGTGTTTTTTAGTTTTTTAAAAAAAACTATAATTTGTTATAAATCAGTCTCAATCCCAAAAATATTTTAACCCAACATTTCTAGAAAAAAAAGGCCCTATAAAAAGGTTAAAAGAATATATTTGGTGTTTTTGATCCAATTATTTTATTAGGCAGAACTACATGCTAAAAACTCATATGAAAAAAAGGAGAGTTCACGAAAGCTTCTGCGTAAATGCAGGTGCACCATCTGCAAAATAATTCGATTTGAGAAAAGAAAAATATATACTAACCACATTAAAAAATAGTACTTATAGTTTAGTTTACGAAAATAGCACAGCTGATTTAAGGCTTTTCCAATAACAAAAGAATAGAAAAAAGAATTCTTGCAAAAATATAAATTATCGCAATTATAGTTTCGTAACACGAAACTTACAGATAAGAACAGAGCAGTCCCAGCAATTAAGAATCATCAAAAAAAAAAGAAAAGAAAGCTCCAAGAACAAACCACTTAGAGCGCGAGTGACAAGTTCTTCTCGGGCGAGATATTTGACAGACTTCTTAACACACCAAAAAAAACTCTATAAAATCAACAAAAAACACGCCAAGAAAGAAAATATTTCGAGGACGTGATCTTGAATAAAAGAAATGGACATTCTAGATTTATTATTTCAAGAATTTCGGTTCCTGTGTTCTTAACTGATGAAACAGCATTCTTTCGTGTTTTCTTCCTCTTTCTTTGACAGACGATTGTTAGTGTACCCATTAATTTTTGTTCCTTCAATATAATTTAACATGCCTCGCATATCTTTCGCTGTTGTAAACAGAAGTGAAGTGAAGTGGGGTTTAAAATAAGTAGCGAAAAATAATTAGTTTGGTTTAGAATAATTGTGAGGTTTCCTTCTTTAATTTTTTAGCTTTCTTGTTGAAAGAGGTTTCGAATTACGTGTGTGACTTTATTTTTCTCTTGAACCACCTAAAAATCATTGGTTTGTTTTTCAAAGTTAAGAATATAAAAGAGGATCTATAAAAAGATATTTTTTTAACCAGCTATTAGTTTCCAAATCATCTTTGATTTCTATAAATCAGGTTTCCCGTTAGGCATTCTTTCGTTTAAAATTACTTATATCTCACAATTTTATTTATTTAGCTTAGAGTTTTTCAAGGGGAAAACACTGTTTATTATTTTTTCATTTGTAAATTTAAATGTTTGTAAATTATGCATTATTTCTTAATCCTGGATAACCTTTGCGTAAAACACAAATATATATCAAAAAAGTTATATAATGGGCGGTTATATGGAGAAAAAAAACTTCTATGGCCCGCGTGCCACATGTGGCACACAGTACGATTCTCAGTGGCACTTCTCTACAAATAAGTCAATTTTTGATTGGACGGAAGTTGATAAATTTTTAATGGACATTTACGGATTTTACAAAAAAATCTGAAACATAACCTAAAGATAAATTTACAGTTATTTGTAAATTATTGAATTATTGATAATAACAGCTATTGTCATTGCTCGAGAGATTTAATTGTTTGAAGCGAGAAAATTGCGTGTATTTTGCTTTTCACTTTGCTATCTAAGCAAAAAATCTTTCCTCGTATGAAAAATATTTCGAGTTCACAAAGAAATTGACTGCTCAGAATCTTGTCAAATTGAAAGTCGCACATTATACTCTAAATTTTGCATATGTGAAAGTTGAGCGGTGCAACCACTAGGCTCGCATAAAAACTTCTATTTATATTTTATTTAACTGTAAAGAGGGGAAATACTTCTATTTTATGTTGAATGCTTCTTATTTTATAAATATCTTTAAAATTACATAATAAATGTACAATTGTTATTTTTGTTGAAGAAATAGTAATATTTTATGCTATGTACGAAAGTCCATTTATCTCGTTATCATGCTCCAATACTCCGCCCAACATATTCTTTTAATTTGTATGGTGTATGTGTGTGGTTGATTTTCGGTAACACAAAAAACGGTAAAAAATTAATTATTGAATGAATAATTAACATCAATTAATAAAATTAATAAGAAATAACAAATACTTTATTAAATTGTACGTACTATGTACAATCGGAAAAAAAAATCAAGGGCTTTGGAAAGGGGAGGGTCCGGACTCCAGGCCCCTTCCCCCCCCCCCAGCCCCTTTGTGTACGCCACTGACTGTGCCCATTGGTAACTAAAAATACATTAACGTAAAATCCAAATAAAAAATTCTGTTGGCAAAAATTAAATTTCTTGTCAACATCAATGGAAACAAAGAGGGGATAAAGAAATCCTCATTATTGAGTTAAAACTTGTTAGCAATAAGTGAGAACATACGCCTTGCAACGCTATGTAAACAAATATGCTCTCACTTTTTTTGACGATTTAGTCGTCACATTAAAACCGATATTTTAAATAGTTTGCTCCCATTGATTTCTCTTCAGTGATTTCTTCTTTGAAAAGAGAGTCCCATTTTGTCTAGAATCAATGATGAATGACAAACCCAGTGACCTTGAGTTTTGGAAAAACAGTAACGGATTTAAAAAAAAAAAAAACAAGAAGTGAAGGGAAAAGGCTTATCATCATATAAATAAATCTGAAGCGGACAAAAAAATAAAACCTAAGAGGTGAAAAGAAAAATAATGTTTTTTTTCCTCTTTCTTTCTCTGGTATAAAGTGTAAAACAAATCGTGTGAGCCATTTGCTTCTCTCTATATTTTCTTGCTCTATTTTTCGAAAAGTTCCTTGGGAGAAGTTTACCAGGGCTAAAGAGCAGGAATTGGAAGCATGAAAACAGTAAGTATATTGACCTTTTATACGTATTTAATTGAGGTGACTGTGTACAATTTTTTCCTTGAGTTCATTTAATTTATTTTTTGATTTATTTCTTGAGTTGATAGCAGAATAGTAGTCGTTCGTGGGGGTGTAGATAGATAATAAATCCGAAATGAGATTTCGTTTTTAGAAACGGAAAAGTTCGGTTTCTTTCAGTTGAATGAACATTTTTTAACCCTGTAACTCTAGATCAGGGGCCGGCAAACTAAGGCACGCGGTATAATTCCCAGTGGCACTCGGTACTACTCTACAAATTGTCAATTTTTGAGTGGATGGAAGAGGATAATTTTGTAATGAATCTTATTTGAGAAACATCTTCAGAATATTTAAGGAATTACGAAAAAATATGAAAGATAACTCGAAAGATAAAATTTACGGCTATTTTGTTTATTATTGAATGTAATTTGGGGAAAGATTTAATTGTTTCATGAGAGAAAATTGCATGTGCTCTGCTTTCCGCTTTTGGTTCTACATATCTAAGTAAAAAATCAAACCTCGTATGAAAAATATTTCGAGTTCGCATAGAAATTATTTAGCCACGGAATTGTATCAAATTGAAAGTCACACTTTATACCCCTGATCGTACGATATGAAAGTAGAGGATACTTGCGTTAAACTTCTTATTTATCTTTTTATTTAACTATAATGAAGGGAAATATTTCTATTTTATGTTGTATGTCTCTTATTTTAATAAATATGTTTAACGATACATAATATATGTACAATTTTATATTTTTTAATCTTTGTAGAACAAATTGTTACATTTTATGCTGTTTACTAAAAGAAATATCTGTAAATGATGCAAAATTAATATGTGTGTGTAATAAAACTGAATATTTATATTCTTAACCTCTATATCCTATCTCTGCGTGCATTATCGATGGAATCATATTGTTTGAAAAATGTCCCTACTTTGTGGATCGCTGAATCATATTGGTAGATTGGTTTGGCACGCCACAGTCAAAATGTTGCCGACCCCTGCTCTAGATCATGGATGGGCATTAAGTCGATCGCGATTGACCGGTGGACAGCCAAGACATTTTGGGGTGACCACCTGAAGATTAACAGTTTGTGATTATATACTGCAATATATTCAAGATAAGCTGACAGCATGCAGATTAAGTCTTCTACTGACTATAACTACGAGAACTGAAGATGAAAATATTTTATTTGTTAAGGTATCCGGCGTATAACGCGCGCCTATACTTTCAAGCGGCAATTTTTAGGTGTATTCTCCGTGTATAACGCGCACCCCCTTTTTTTGCGAAGAAACCTGAAATGTACGTGCGCAATGCTCTTCAAGTTTGGAAATCATTTATTCGAGGAATTATTCTAAGCCAGTAGTCTTCCAACTTTTTCAGCTCACGGAACCCCTAGAACATGGTGGTAGTGTTTTCATGGAACCCCATTACATACACATACTTGGAAGAATGTATCTCTCTCTCTCTCTCTCTCTCAAAATAATATTTAAAGTGGATCAACATGCTATAGGCACTTTATGTAAAGTAATTTAAAAAAAAGTATTGCACACACACATTTATTATTAAAAATTCTGATATAATATTTTTAATATAATTTACTCATAAATAATATTAATTTGTGATCCAAGTGTCACATATCCATGTATTATTTAGTAACTGGGATATGTCCTTGCTTTTTTTTCTCCACACAAACTGTCGAAGTCTAGGTCAATTAAGATTAAATGCAGTTGTATTACATATTCTGAGTTTAATTTGCTTTTGTTTTTGTCGCCCCTTTCGTTCAGAAATATATTTCACTTAAACACAATGCTCTGAAGAGCATTAAAATGTGTATATCTGTGGGAGGAATTCTGTGTATTTTGCATGAATTAGCAACCTAAAATTTAAAAGCTGTTCTAAATTTAGATTTCAATATCGAATCTGTTAATATGTTAAGTTGTTTCTCCTATCCTTCATTATAGGTGTTTTTCCACAAATACAAAAAGATGCATTTTCTCATTAGAAAACTATTTAGTTTTGCAAGACTTTAGGCTAACTAACGAGTATAACATTATCACGGGAACCCAAGATAGTAAACAATAGAATTTTCACAATCTAGTACAAAGTATATGTATAAAAATAATACGTTTTAATATTCTTTTATTATATTATAATAAAAGCTTAAAGAAGTGCTGCATAATAAAGTTATTATACATAAATAAAATTTTCAGTTTTTTAATGAATAGGATTAGCTTTAGATACTTGTAATTATACAAAGTTCATAAAGAACGAAAATCCATTTTGCATGTATATTTATTTTTTCTCGATTTTTTTTATTGTGACTTGTGGAACCCTTGGATATGTTTTGTGAAACCCTTGGATATGCCTTGTGAAACCCCGGGGTTCCGTGGAACACAGTTTGAAGACCATTGTTCTAAGCTTTAGAAAAAAAAAATAGTATACTTCAGGACCTACAACCCTTAAAGTTCACAAGAAGTGTTATATCGAAATACTGTTTATTTAAGAGAAATATGTAGAAGATGAGATTTATACTTATCTTTTTTTTTAAAGGCTCTCATTTTTATACCTAGCGTATAACGCGCATCTGTAAATTTCGATCTTATTTTTGGTGTTAAAAGTGCGCGTTAATTATACCCCGGATTTTAAGGTATTTTGAAATATCTGATAATAAATGTATCATTTGATGTTATTATATTTGTGGCTATTACACTGCTGGCCACCGTAAATGCAACACCCTGAAGGAAGCACGCAAATAACATGAAATTTTTCAACATGAATTAGCGGAGGTGAGATATGCAAATGATTAGAATTTCAGCGCAGACACACATCACGCACGCCTGTGGCGCCAGCTCAAAGCGCTATTTAAGGCTTAAAGATTTCGACGATTTCAAGTTCGGCAATTGTGTTTTTCTGGTGTTTTTTCCAAAAAACGATTAGTTATGTCTCGTAGAAAACAGCGATCAGCTTTTGATCAAGTATCCGAGTTCGACAGAGGAAGGATATTGGCCTGCCGAGATTGTGGATTATCTTTCAGGGAAATCGGTAGTCGTGTTGGACGAAACCAAACAACTGTAACGCGGATATGTGACCGTTGGATGCAGGAGGATATGACGGACCGACGTGGTCGATCGCATCCACCTCAGTGCACCACTTCACGTGAGGACAGGCAAATTGTGCGCATGGCAGTGACGGATCGCTCAGTCACATCACGAAGCATAGCACAGCATATTGAGTCTGTAACGCCTCATTCAGTGTCTGCGCGTACCATTCAACGTCGTTTACAGCAGAGTGGTCTGTCCGCCAGTCGTCCATTGCTTGGTCTACCCTTGACGCAGAATCACAGAGGTCTCCGCCGCCAATGGTGTGATGAAAGAAGGATGTGGGCGGCAGAATGGAATGAAGTTGTCTTTACTGACGAGTCACGCAACTGTTTGCAACTCCACGATGGTCGGATTCGAGTGTGGATACACCGTGGAGAGAGGATGCTGAACAGTTGCATTATGCACCGCCACACTGGTCCTGCACTGGGTATTATGGTATAGGGTGGTATTGGATATCACTCTCGCACTCCTCTAGTACGCATTGCCGGTACTTTAAACAATCAGCGCTACATCTCCGAGGTGTTGGAGCCAGTTGTCCTTCCTTATCTTCAGGGCTTGGCCACAGCCATATTTCAACAGGATAATGCGCGACCACACGTGGCACGCATTGTCCAAGGGTTCTTCGTCAATCACCAGATTGAATTGCTTCCCTGGCCTGCTCGCTCTCCGTATCTTTCGCCGATAGAAAACATGTGGTCCAGGGTTGCTCAACGATTGATCCAGATTGCACCCCCAGCTGCTACACCAGATCAACTTTGGCAACGTGTGGAAACTGCTTGGTCTGCTGTACCCCAAGAACACACCCGAAGCCTCTTTGAATCTATGCCGAGGCTTGTGGCAGCGGTGATTTCCAACAATGGCGGCTACCCTGGCAGGAGCCACACTTCACAGAATTCTATAAATTTAATCATTTGTTACTTGGTCAACATGTTATCTACAAAATAAATTTTGTTGTGCTATCTTTTGTCTTTCTTGGTGTTGCATTTACGGTGGCCAGCAGTGTATTATTATGTTTGTATCTTGCGTCTTGCTTTAAAAGTGGTTTTTAAAATGTGAGTTTTTTTTGTTTTAGTTATGTAGAATACATATTCCGTATTAATTATTGGAATAATTGTTGTAGGCATTTTTTTAGTTCACCGCACCTAAGCTACTGGGTGGACCGCAATGCCTTGAAAAAATTTGAAGTAGCCCGTACCCTGAAAAAGTTTGTCCACCCTTGCTCTAGATTTATTTTCGAGGTACACTTAGATTTCGCTCTCAAGATATAAAACGGAAATTAATTAATAATGTTCAAATTTAAGATGATTTTAAAACAACCGGAACTTTTTCAAGCAATGCGTAAAAAATTTGTTATTTCCAAATAGTTCTTCAGAGCTTGAATTTCGTAACTTATTGATTGTTAATTGATTTCTTTCAAGAGGGTGCTGCCATGAACTTCATATTTTAAAACACGGTCAGGTGACGAGGATGACACTTCAGCTTTCCCTCCACTCTTCAAATATCTAATACACTTTTCGAGGTTCAAAACCTTGTGTCCCTGAATACCTACTGTGCAGTTCGACTGATGAACATTAAATTTATCAAGGCTTAAAGTCCCTCCTTGGAGTAATTTGGAAGTCTAAAGATGAGAGGGCCAGCTAAGTTGTCGTTCTCGTTATTTGATCGTTGTTCAAAATACGGACGTCGTCATTAATAGCCTTTGTGCTTTAAAATAAAATAAAATCGCCACCCCTCCAGTTTTATGCTGTTACAGATATAACTTGCACCTGCCCCTCTACAAAAGACACTTAGATTTAAACTCGTGATTCGATAGAATAACGCCGGCTACGAATTCGTGGCCATGACCACTCGGTTACCACGGTCATTTCGATTGCGAACAACTAGATCGTAATTTCAAACATCGTAGACAAAGCTTTTGTTCAGTCTTGAACGACAATGTTGGAGGCATGTGTTCGAATTTCACTGAGAGGAATAATGGAACTTCAATTTCAACTACCGGCTTCAAAGTCTTCTCATGGTATGGTGCGAAAGTTAAAATAGTAATGTAGAATTTTCGTTAGTTGATCATGGTATAAAATTGTGTTCCATTACCATTAGTTTTCATTTATAGTGATATTATTCAAAACCACTAATTGTATGCGTTTCCTACGTAAGGCCTAATCCTTCTAATCCGAGATTGTTTAGCACTCCATGAATGCAAAAAACTCTAGAAATTCTAAAAACAGGTCTCGAAAGACCTCGACTTGTTTAAAATCCAAAGAAATCAAGATGTGGGCTGGAGAGACCAGTTCGGAATAACACCAGTGGCACTCTGGAAATATCTTTTGACCCTGCCGAAAAGTGAGTTTTTTATATGGCAGCTCACAAAACGCGAGAAGGCAGTCTGATATTTCCTAGGCATAAGCCTGAATGAACCTCCTGGATTTCTTCCGAAGTACCGAGGATGACTAGGAGGAGTTCTTCCAAGTTGATTGAGTTCCATCTTCTTAAGGGAGGATAATTCGCTGAATGTGAGAGACCCAGCAGGGCTCACTCCTTCTTCAGCCGCAGTCCTGGATAAGAAATCGGCTTTCCAATTACCATCAATCCCCACGTGGGATGGGACCCACTGAAAATGTACGCGATGATTCTAAGAAATCCGATCAAGAAGATTAAGGTTGTCAAGGCTAATCTGGTCCCCTATAGATGTTGGAGAGGTATCAGTACAGAATTCAAACGTCTTGAATCTTCAGTTTCACATGCGAACTGCAAACCCCTTCTGATAGCAATAAGCGCCGATCTAAAAACTGAACTTTCATCTTAATGTCTATGGTTCCTTCTTTACTTTCTTACCTTCACCAGGCTTACCTTCTTTAAGTGATTATGGGATTTAAGATTCTTGATATCCAAACCTTTTTTTAATTTCTAATGGACTGTGGATTGGTGTTTTACCATTCCAGACCTAGTACATTCCCGAGGAGCTGGTATCTCTTTTTAGTGCGGCACCCTGTAGGCGGATACCAAACGACATAAGTATTTTTGTCGTCCAGTTTCCTCCACAAATTAAAGCACATGAGCTCTGACGAAGTGAACCTGTACTAGGATTTAATTTTGTCGATAGCACCCAAGCCAAGCACACTTGTAATGTTCTCACCTGAACGCCTAAAGGTGTGGGAGGTTTGGAAGGATCACTAGCCATAGTTCAACAAAACAATCTAATTTATTCACAATATTAATCACAACTCAAATTCAATCGATCCAGTCTATGAGATGCACCCAATTAATAACTATACCGAAAATTAACGAGATATGAGAAAACTTTAATACTAACCACACTTACTCAAGGTTGATAACTCTGACTTCTTAGCTATTTAATCTGGTTTCTATCTCCAGTGACAATTCGTCGCCATCAGTAATTCTATTATCAAATATTAAATATCCATGATTCACATTTAATTTGATTAATCTCTGCTCCGAAATCAGTCTATCCTATCTCTCTCTCTAACCTGAAAACCTAGACAATGTATGGTAGTCTTATAACGTTGGGAGCCAAATTATAAGGGGATGACCCAATGTAATAAAGGGACACGCGGGGAAAGGGTTCTTAACTGTTCACCAGTTAATTAAAATACGTTTATTAGACAAACGAACATTTACATACATAACTAGAGAACTAACGTTTAGATTAGAATTGAAAGGGATCGGAGCGCATGCTCGCCCGTCCTTACAGTTTCAAAGATTGGCCATCACTGAAGATTGTTCTACCCGCTAGAGGGCGAGAAAGTCTCTCTGCTGTTAATATGCGAGAAGTCTAAGCAATGAGTGGTTACAGTCTTAATTAACATAATCACGTCTTCTTCGAAGAGGAGTTTTATATTAAAACAATTTTGAAAAACCTGAAATTCTCCGCAAAAGGAGTATTAGCAGAAGGAGCATGGATAGAACCATCATACACTCTAGGGATCTTTTACATACCGTATAATCATACGAAATGGCCGCTGTCGATTTTCTGCATCATGAAAATCCGCAACCAGTGAAGAAGGCCAGCGACAAACCAACCGCACCCAGCCGGCGGATATTCAAACCATTTATCCCTATCCTATAGGATTTAGTATATTTGGGTATATGCGAGTAGCGTGTTCCCGAAATTACCTACAAATCTTTCTCGGTTTTCGGTTGTTTTTTTTTCTTTTTGTCTCTCAATCAGTACTTAATCTTTTATTCCTTCCTTCATCTTACGTAAAGATCCTCTTAATGTATATGTAATAATTATTTGTACAGTACATTTGGTTAATACAAAACTAACATGTGTATTTGCCGCTGAGAGGGTGGCCATGGTAACAGAGTGGTCAGGGTCGCGAACTCGTGCCAGTTGTTGATTTTGTTGGCATTGCTTCGTTTGCCCTGGATGCCACTCAAAACTCGTCGTGTAGCGTGGATCATGTTAGTTTGATTTGTCGTAACTGAAATAATCACGTTGGCGTGTTGGAAAAGTCAGGGAAGTGGATTGTCAGCTCAGGTGGAGTTCAAAATTACGAGACGTTACCAACAGCCTTCATGTATATGCTAAGTGTGACACGTTAATAAACATTCAACTGAAATCCTGGGGCCGTAAGTAGCCTAGTGGTTAGAGCATCAGACTCCAGACTGGAAGGCTTGGGTTCGATGCCCGATGCCACCAAATACCCTCCGAGTACACACGTACTCCGTGTGTACTCGGAGGGTAGGGAATTCAATGAACCTTCGACGTGGCCGTGGTAATCGAGTGGTCATGGTAGCGAAATCATGGTCAGAAAACTTAGTTCCTTTGAAGACCCGTCGCGGAGAGGGTTAAGACAATTATATCCGTCGAAGCTGAAAGTTCTCTCCTGGTGTGGTGTGGTACTTGGAGAGGGGTGCTAGCTCAAACATCGTCCTCGTCACTTGACCGTTGATTAAAATAACAAGGTTCATCACCACTAATAGCCCTCGTGTTGTTTCAATGGGCGGCGTAAATTAAAATTAAATCAAATTTAAATTTTCGACATACAATTAAAGTAATATTCTAAGATATTCAAAAAAAGTCCTCTTTTTCTCTCTCTCTCTATATATTTTCAAAGAAGTTTCTTGTGTCTAAAAGTTTTATACTTCTGTAAATTGTTTTATTTTTCAAAAAGAAAAGAATTTTGCGAGTCATTCACCTTTTGTAAATTTAAATCTAATTTACACCCAACTCTCTTTTTACACGGTAGATACGTTCCTCAGAAAACCGTGTAAAAAATGCATGTGACATATGGTAAATTTGGGGATATGTTCCACAACTTTAAAAAATTGTGTAAAATGAAAAAAATCTGTAAAAATTTCTTCCAAAAACCGTGCGAAAAAAGTAATAATGAAATCGATGTTATGTATTTATAATACAAAAACAATGCATTTTTATTACAAAAAAAATTCAAATTGGTGTACAGTAAAAATTTAGTCTAAGTACGTAGAACATATAAATATTCAAATTGAAATAAGGAATAAAACTACTAATAAACAACTATTCATCACTATTTTTATTACGCGATCTGGATCAATGATACTTTTTTAATAGTAAAAAATTATCATCAATACAAGTGATACTGGAAATTTCACTACTGAATTTTACAAAAAAACTTTAATTCGAACATGAACTGTTAGAACTTTATCGAAATTATTTATTGCATCTTACTAACTAAATACTTTAACAGAAAGTAATATTATACTGAAGAGAAAAATGCTGTGTTCAAGCTCAAGTGCAACAAAATAAAGAAAAAAGTAATCATAAAATTCGGTTATCCCCGTAACTTCAGATTACAAACTAAACAACCATGAAGTAAACCAAGTCACTTATACGTGTGTGGGTATAAAATGGTAGCATCTTCTCATTACACTATCAAAATTAGAATTTAAAAAGAAATTGGAGAAGGGGGGAGGGGTGAATTTTCCGTGCTACAACAAAAAATTTATATATAAAGTATATTAGTGAACTGTGTTATTTCAAAATTGCGTAAAAAAAAAAGAGTTTCATTCTGAAAAAAAGAAATTTTCTTAAGCTTTGGAGAGAACTTATGATCGCAATTACAGGATAATTACTTTTTGAAAATGTTTGTCACACAAGAATTCTAGATGAAGTTTTTAAATTTTGCATCAGTAAGTAGCACTTTCTTTTTTTAAAAAAAAGAAAAAAATTGTAATATGAAGATTCTTTACAATTCTCAGATTTCTTCAGTAAAATAAATTTCAGGAAAAAGTACTGTATGTGTGTGAAATAGTAAAGAAAAATTTTACAATAAAATATTAGAAAGAACCAATGAAAATGTATAAAATATTACATAAAAGCGCAATCGACTCTATAAACAAGAAGTCTATGAACGATTTTTTTATTTTTGTACATTTACACAAGGTGCACCGAAACTCAACACCCAGTGGTCTCGGGATGAAATGGGTGTCACATCGGTTCTTGGAAAAAGTTGAAAAACATTCCCTTTCATTTTTTTCAAAGTGAGGATGAGCATACTTTTGAAAATGTGGAAAACTGACACCCTCCATCACATCATTAGATACTGTGACCACCAATTTTAAAGTGATTTTTTTTTCACTAACTTCATCTTACATAGATGTGTTATTAATCACAGCCCCAAATTCTTCTGATTTTAGAACTTGTAGAATTTTTTAAATTTATGGAGATTGTATAGCATTGCTAGACAATCTGGGATTAGGAACAACTACAAAAAATCGAATAAAAAACGTTAATCGATTTTACTTGACCATGGTTAAAAGTTACGAAGTCCATTGCCAAAAGCCCTTTACCTTACCAGTAGCTTTGTATTTTTAAATAATGTAATTACATATGTACATCGTACACAGTGGCTAAGGAGAACATTTCGGGCTCCCTGCAAAGTCAGATTTTGGGCCCCCAAGTTGCCTTTTATAAAAGGTTAAGTACTTGGCGGCAATCAGAATTCGGGCCTCCTAGAACCCTGCTCCCCCCCCCCGCCCTGATGCGGGGGTTGCGAGGGTGTACGTTACGCCACTGATCGTACAATACCTTTAATTTGTATTATGTGAATTTACTGTGTACTGCTGTTAAAAATGTAAACTTTGTTTGATAAGGACGCGTGGGTGGTTGCTTCCCGGGGGATCGGTTTTTAGCTGTAAGCCTTTTTAGGGGGAGCTTGGTTCCCTTGGGCCTTCTACCAATAGCCCTCGTGTTACTTTGTAGTGCGTCGTTAATGAACACTCACTCACGAGAACCTTTGCTATTGCGTGCAGTGTGAGGTTGAGCATTCTTCCCTAGATGAAGAGCATTGAGCGTCTCCAAAAGAAAGGGACGCCGTGAATCATTCTCGTATCCTTGGGGAATTATAGAGCCCTAAATACAAACCATAAACGATGTGCTATTGTACGCGATTGCTCCCCAAACCATGATACCGCACTGTCACGCAGTTGAACGTTTCACATATGCGTCCGGATTGAACCCGTGACTTTTCTTCTGTGAACACGACCCTGTGTCCAGTACCGGTTCATCCATTGGGCTCCCAGGGACCCGGATAGGCAGCACTTAACCAGATTTTCTAGTTATAAATTTTGATCCTACAGTACCAAGGGGGCCTGTAGATGCTCTGTACCCAGGGTCCGAAATGAGCTTAAATCGGCCCTGCCTGCGTCATTCCATTGTACAGGTCGCCATTGGTAACGCAGTAGTCAGTGCTTTGGGGTCAAAGTAGCCTTCTCAATGTACGCCATGAACAGTGGCTTAACGTACACCCCTGCAACGCGGGAGGCATGATTCTAGGGGGGGAGCAAAACTTGACTGACGTAGCCTTTATAAGATCCAGTTTGCGGCCCAAAACCTGACTTTGCAGGGGAGCCTTAAAATTCTACGTTACGTCACTGACCATGAATGATGGCTCCCAGCAAACCAATTGACGTGGTGGGTGTGGGAATGTCAAGAATGTTCTGCACATGTTGCAGAAGGCTGCAGAAGGGGCATGTGTGGCCACTACCACTTGGTGACGGATGCATAGATCCACGCGGGGTGACATCACTCTTGTTGTACCCTTTGAATTTGACCCCATCTCATTGTTCCATCCAACTTTTCGACAGCGGAGGAATGTATCTAGCTATAGTGGTTAGTGCGCTGTGACCTCTGTGCTGTAGGGCCCAGGGTTCGATTCCCGGAGAAGGCACGAGTGCTTGTGATTGAATAGTGCATTTGCGGTATGAGGGTCGTTTAAATAGCCGTCGAGTCGCAAGTCCTCTCGATCGGTTGGTGGAAGGGAAAGAGAAATGAGAGGCCCCTTACCAACTCCAGGGTGTTCTCCCTCAAAATTGGGGTGAAACCAAGCCAAAATCGTACTGTCACCTGTAATGGTGTTGAAAGCTACGGTTAACAACAGGCGTAGAACTAACCCTTTGCCACGAAGAATTTCGTGGGCCTCGATCTGACACCGTGAGGCAGGTGAGACAGGTGGATGTCATCTGAGATTTGACGTATGAAGCAAACTGCTCTTCTGAGTTTAATCGTTATACCTCCTTAAATTCGAACACTTCAATGGCCTAGAGCAGGGGTCTTCAGACTTTTCCAGGGTACGGGCTACTTTTAATTTTTTCAAGGTGTTGCGATCCACCCACTATCAGTGAAACACACAAAGAGGGGGGAGGGTCCACGGGTCCAGACCCTCCTCCATAGCTCATTTTTTTCGATCGATTACAATCCCATGTTGTGTAGCACGCAAAATTTAATTAAGTATTTGTTAATAATTTTTCATTAATTCAATTTAATTATTTATTCAATAATTTATTTCTTACTCTTCTTTGTTCCCGACAATCTACAAAATGAAAGATATGTATATATATATGTTTGGCAGCGTATTCGGGTAGGATATGAGAACGGTAGACATTCGACCCTGGGGCCACCGCACCGTGCCCCCTTTGAAAAGTTCACGAGTGCGTCCATTGCCCAGGATCGTAGGTGTGGTGAGGTAAGGAAAAAGTTAATATTTATTATAGCAATAATAAATACGGAATATGTACTTACCTACGTAAATAAAATGAAAAACTCACTTTTTTGAAACTGCGTTTAAAGCAAAACGCAACATACAAACAAAATAATAATAGCTACAAATATATCTAATGATGCATTTATTATCAAACAATTCAAAACACATTAAAAAATAAAAAAATTTCATCTAAAGTTAGTTTTTGTAATTACAGTCAGTAGAAGACTTAGTCTGCTTAGTGTCAGCCAATCTTTAATATTTCCGTATAGAATTACTAACGGCAAACCTTCAAGCAGTCACTCTAAATTGTCTTGGCGGTCCACCGGTCAATCTCGATCGACGTAATGCCCACCCAGGGCCTAGAGATAATAAGTGGAAACATACCATACGTGTCCCGAGGTAAGAAAAATTCCCCATTTAGCAACTGAATTTGTCGCCAAGGTCACAAACATTAAAAGAGAATTCTCTCTTGGTCTACAAACGATCTTTCCGGCCACGAAACCCTTTCGTTACAAAAAACGTACACAAACTATAAGAATAAATAAAAATAGAATTGATAATCTCGATCACATTGTATATTTTCTCTCTAAACTTTAATATAAAAATAGTTTTTTGATCCAATTAAAATACGCACTGTCTATGTTGTAGCAGTTGTTGAAAGTGTGAATAATGCCTTACTGGGATATAGTTAAAATGTAGTTAAAATTTTCACCGATTCTAAACTGCAAGATTTTTTTTATAAGTCTATTTTTAAAACTTAAATGTTTAAAATAGACGGATATTAAAAAAGAAAGTGTGTTACGCGAAAAAGACTGTTTAATCGAATGTTGAATTTGACAAATCGTGCAAACACACGAAAATTTTGAAATCGTTCATCGGAATAATGAAATCGTTTGCAGAGAAAAATCGTTTGGAAATTTCGAACGTAAAGAGAATGCAAGGAAATGTCAAAGTTCACTTTCAGTTGACGAAATTAAGAAGTCAGGAAGAAGAAGCGTGAGGAATTGATTATTTTTACATCGGCTGACCAAAATTAAGGAAAGACTGGGCAAAAAAATAGGAAAATGATGAACAATTGAGAACAATTATTAAACTTTGAGTAATTATCTTTGTTAGATATTCTGAATGTGTTTTACAAAATTTTATGCCTTCTTAATATAATATTTAATACATTATATTCCTATACTACAGTGGGCCACAAAAGTGTTCGTACACCTGCAATTTCCTATAAAATTTCATGTTTTCCACTTATAAAAATTAATATATCGAAATTATATAATTTTTTTTATGATATCTGCAATTAGTTCTTAATGGGATAATGTAAACGATTTTTAAAACATAGTATAACTATTATTTTAAAAAATTAAAAATCAAGAAACTACTAAAAAATTACGCTACAAAAGTCTTCGTACACTTAAAAAAAAAATCTCAGCATAGCTTTAAATAGTGTATTCCTTTCTTAATGTTTTACTTAATAGAATATCTTTCATCATTCACAACAACTTTTAAACATCTTGGTATAGATTTAATCAGTTTTTTGTAATTTCAGCATCGATATTCCTCTATTCTTCGGTAATTATAGTTTTTACTTAATATAAGAGGTGTATGAATGGAACAAAACTATTTTTTCGTTGGATTTCTTAAACGATCGCAATAGACTAAACACCCAATCTCACTCAAATCTGCTTGAACAGTTGTTGCGTTGCACTCGCTACAGCAGACTTTCAATGTGTCTGCCAAGATGTAAAAACCTTTAAAACTGTCTAGCTAGTGAGGTAACATTTTTTATAGGCCCCCTCAAGTAACATATATAAAATTCAGCTTTTATACTATAACGAAAGTATATTATAATTTTTTTTTAAGTTTAGGGGTGCTGGCATTGGTTTGCAACCATACTAAGTGTCCGGTAATGGGTGGCGTGATTTTTAATGTTATTCCAAAGGAAATATAAAAAAATTGAGCTTTATACTTAATAGAAAGTGAGGTACTATTTTATACACCTTTACTACCTGTTACCTGCCCAAGTAACCCCGATCCAAACTCCATACTCGCTGATCGTTCTTACTTGTGTTGGCGACATCCGCTGAGAAACTTTCAGCTTTTACAAAATAACGAAGGTCTGGCAGTCGTGGGCTCTTGCTCTATATGTTATTTAAAATAATTTCCTTTCGATTTTTTAAAAAAAATTTTTTTATTATGCTGTTCATGACAAATTCTTTTTATTTATTTTCAACAGGATCAAATTGTGTGACAAATTAGTTCGAAGTAAAATGAAAACATGTTCTTAACATACTTCAACTTTTTTTAAATTGATTTTTTAAAAAATACTTTTATGTAATTTTTTTTGTTGTAAAAATCACTCAACTTAATGAAAACTGAACATGAAAAGAACATCTTCATACACCTACACACGATTTGTCTTATTGTAAGCAATTACTTTTCATTTCACCTGCTACATTCAAATATTTCCGCAATGCAAGCACATTAAAAACAGAACGCTATTTTGACATTCGCAATGGCGTCAAGTAAGAAGTTTATCCAGGCTGTGAATCATGCATGAAATTGCATAAGTCTCAAAGCGCTTATCTGGAGTTCACGGAACTAATTGCGAGAACTTGTATAACAGAAAAACGATTTTATTACCTTGAAATTCAAATATTTATTTCGAAATACAAAAGATTTTTGCTTTTCTTTTTAAAACATGTTATTGGTTTTCTCTTTGAAATTTAATTTTTATTGTTATTACTTTTAATCCTTTAACTCTTTAAAAATAAATTAACTCATTTTGATGTAAACTACGTTGATAATTGAATAGAAGTTGTAAAGTGTAGTTAATTCTAAATTCTTTATTAATTTCATTTCTAATTGAAAGTTAAAAAAATAATTTCCTTTTACATTTACAGAGCGTTTTTTTTTTTTTACTTGAAATGAATTTAAACTCCTATTGATATTATCTAGCTTTGATAATTCTAAATAGAAGTTATTAAATGTTGGTTTTTTAAATTCTTTATTAAAACCTGGATTCTAATGAATGTTTAAAATTACGTTTTATTTTACATTTAGAACATTTTTTTTTTTTGGCCGCTTAAAATAAATTAAAACTCATTCTTATATTATCTAGCTTTAGTTATTATGAATAAAAGTTTCAAAATGTTATGAATGGGTTATAAATTCATTATTAAAATTTGTATTTTAATGAAAGATTAAAATCGATTTGTTTTACGTTTAGAATATTGTCTTTGGTGCATAAAATAATTTAAAACTCGGTAATGCCATGTGAATTATGTGAAACCTTGTATAGATTAATAGAGGAACACATCTCTCTATCAGAATTATGAGTATTAAAAATGTGCAGAATTAGTTAAAGAGAAAATAGAATAAAATTCAAATTGTGTGATATTTATGTGGCTTTGGTATATGTGAAAAGAAGTTATATAAAATGTTATACAATTAGTATACTAAATTCATTATTAAAACTTGTATTCTAATGAAAGTTTTAAATCATTTTGTTTATATTTAGAACATTTTTTTGGCGACTAAAATAAATTGAAACTCTGCAACGGTATATAAATAATGTAGAGCCTTAGAGGAATGTTCTTCTATTACCCACACATGAAAATTAACTTTCTTCGCTTTTTTAATATTTTTAAAGAGAAAATAGAATAAAATTCAAATCGTAATTTGGTTTTGGTAATTATGAATAGAAGTTACACAAAATGGTATAATAGTTCTAAATTCTTAAGACTTGGATTGTAATGAAAGTTTAAAATTTTGCTTTACATTTAGAATATTTTCTTTGGTAGTTAAAATAAATGAAAGCTTGATAACTGTGTATAAATCACGTGGAACCTCAGAAAGATGATCCTCTATTTTCCACACATCAGTATTACGAATATTAAAAAATCTGAAGAATTAGTTAAAGAGAAAATAGAATACAATTCAAAAACTGATATCTAGCTTTGGTAATTAGAAATTGGAATTACAAAATGTTATAATAGTTCTTTCATTGGGATAGTAATTGTTTACTTCTTTGCTAATTAATGTCAGCACGAGCTGAGTCATACTTATGAAAATAAGTTCAATAAATAAGCAGAAATATAATAAAGGAATTTTATTGGTCCTAATTTAGACATTTGTAATTTACTACTTACGTTAGAGATCTGTATTTTTTTAAATATTTTTTATAATTGTAAATATTTTATTGTTAACTTTTAAAATTATATCTGTTAATATTTAAAATAATGCTTATAAAAATATGGAAACAATTTCTTCGTAACTTTTTATGTTTTATTAGATAGGCGAAAATTGACATCTAGCTTACTTGCAATGTTTTCAATTTAATGGTTGTTAAGCCTAACGTAATGAAGTGTTTTATTAATTTTTATGCAATTTTACTATTATAAAGGACTAAACATTCTAAATTTTTTGTTAGAACTCGAAATCTAATGAAAGATTTAAATCGTTTTGTTTCACATTTGCTTTGGCATTTAAAATAAATTAAAAATTGTATTTATGTTATATCTGGATAGGTAATTATGAATAAAAATTACAAAATGTTATTAATTCTATTAAATTTTTATTAGAATCCAAGTTTTTTTAAATAAGGAATTTGGAATTAAAAAACTTTATTCTATAAATTTTTTACAAAAAACTCTGATAATTTAACTAAAGCTGATTTCCTATTGGTTTCCTTCAGGACATTAATTCGATAAGGCAAACGATAATTATTTCCTTTTAATTGAATTATTTTGATAAGTCACTTGACAAGCTAACGTTTTTCGAACGATCATTTTTTTTTCTTTGGTTCATTTTCGAAGACTAAAATAAAATTAGGATAGTTAAGTGACAACCAAATGTGGCTGGAATTTTCTATTTTATGTCTAATCTTATCGTTCATTTTTTTTATACTCTCAAAGTATGAATTACATCGTCATTAAAATATTTAACTTTAAAACATCTTCTACCTTTTAAAACATTTTTAAATAATTTATCCTGTGCATTTTTTTCAAGGTCATTGAGTACCTGTTTGTAATTCATCCATTATGAGGTTGAAGGATAAAGTTTTCCAAAATATAAATTACTGTAGGAGCTAGAGAAAGTAATGTTAAAAAAAGAGTTACCGAAATCTTCCTCTTGAAAAGGATGTTTTGCTTGTGTGTTCCTCATTTTTATTGTTGAGCAAACTTTTTTTCCTTTGTTAATTTGCATAACCGACACTTCATATGTTATGGATAGTAACAATAAGATGTTAAAAAGTAATTTGAAAAATACCCCAAAGAAAGAAAATATGATGCCTGTTTAATAAATTTAATTTTAAAATATATTTATAATTTGATAACTACAAGTATAGAGGGGGAAAAGTGTAAAATTGATTCCATACAGCTTTATTTAATTTTGATGGTTTGTTAACTGTATACTTTTAAACTGTACGAGGGCTAATAACGACGAATCACATAATTCTGAACCTCGATCAAGAGAGTTGCAAAGAAGACTCTTGAGAGCTAGGACCCAATACTCCAACTTCCTTGTAGAACCACTTCTTCTAACACATTTGCACAATTGTGTCCATACGATGCAGATGGCAATCTATTGGTCGATGTGACTAGTTTCATTCAGCACGACTGTGCGACGAGTTTGAAGTCGCTCAATTGATTATAAAATATTCAGCCACCCATCCGGTACAGTGGTTAGTGACGCTGACTGCTGTGCCGTAGCGCCAGGGTTCGAATCCCGGAGAAAGCATGGATGTTTGTCAACGTATAGTGCCTTTGCGACGTGGGTACTTTAAAAAGCCATCGAGCCGAAAGTAATCTCGTAAGGTTCGTGGAAGGGGAAGAGAGGTGAGAGGCTCCTGGCCACCCCAGGATATACTCCCGAAAATTGGTGTGGAACTGAGCCAAATCACACTTTCACCTGCACAGTGCTCAAAGCTACGGCTAACGACAGGCGTACAATCTAGCCCTTTGCCATGATGAATTCGTGGGCATCGATCTCACACCGGACAGACAGTTGGAATGATTGCCAACAACTTTTATCCTGGGTGGATTTTTAACTTAATTTACATAATAAAATTATTCTAAATGACATAGTAAAAAAAAACAGAAGCAAACCTCACCTCTAGAATCTAAATTTAAAAATATCATTCACTGTAGAATATGGGGAATGACAAAATGTTTCCTTCGCTTATGAGCTCAACAATATGAACTGTTTAATATTTACGCACTCATCCCCATCAAGCAATTTATTGCCAAATATTAACAGAAATTTTGTCGGCTATGCAACCTATTTGATACCATCCTAAGGACTATTGCTAAACATTTTATGGTGACCGGGATAGCCTAGTGGTTAAGGTAATAGACACGTTATCAATGTGTCATGAGTTCGAACCAAGTATTGCTGAAAATCCGTCGCGCAGAGGAGGCCGATTTACGTGAAACACAGTGAAAATCGTTTTACAAGAAACTGAAGGGCCTGAATTTTTTTTTTCTGTTAAAGGATATTACAAATATATATAAATTTCTCTACAAGAGTGAGATGAATAAACATGATTAAAACTGAAAATAATTGAAATTGCAAGATAACCAGACAGCAAAATTTAAAAGGAAATATGAAATATTAAAATAATAGAGTTAAATAAAAAAAAATATTAAAGAATGGATGCTACAGTAGATCAACATTGCTGACTTAGGACAGCTTATATATAAAATATTTTACATAAAAGTGGGGTTGAACATGTTTTGTGGCCAGCCAACCTCCCCCCTTTCTGTTAATAATACTGAGCAAGAGCTTATTGCAAATAATGGATAGAAAATCTAAATCCATTATGAGAAAAAGGTAACTTACCTAAAAATTGCATTCATAAATGCAGAGCCCGCGCTAAATCTGAGTACAATAAACACGTTATTGCCAGATTCTGGATCCAAATACATATTCAAAGCAAAGCAATGGCTGAAAAGTAGTACTTAGCAAGAGTATGAAAAAAATAGAAATAATAAATTAAGAATTGTAAACATACTACCATACATTTTTATATTCGACAAAATTAAGTTTATTAGAGTTCATTTTATTTACGTCGATGTGTATGTTTTAATATATTTAATAAAAGACAATGAAATAAAAATAATCAAAGAACTTAATTCAATTCAATACAAAATTTTCAAATTTTTAGAAAAATAAAACATTTATTGAACTTTTGGAAAATAATCTGATAATTTTCTTTCAATTGTCCTTATCAACAAATCGTTCGATGTCATCCATTTTTTTATTCATTTCACCATTGTAATGTGTGTCTTAATAACTGAGCATACCTTTCATGATGTTCCTCATTTCGGGTGACGTGGGATCAGGAGCTGCATTACTCTTTTCACTTTCGTCGCCGGAATCTGCATCAATGATATTTTTTGAGCTTGGAACAAACTGTAAAATATCTTTGTCTTAAATAATTGGGGCTATACACACATTATCATCATTTACAGCAACGAATTTTTCAGATGATCAAGCAGGAAAGTTCAATCCGGCTGGTGTTTTCCGTGTTTTGTTCATTCCCAGAAGGGAAATCTTTTCGTGTTAAGAGAAAAAAATACATGGAAATACTTAATAGTGTGTCGGGATCGTTGTATTATTTCATGTTAACCGATATTTCGTCTTAAGCACTTTCGTGTTGAACGTATTTTACTATACGTCGAGGCTCAAACGTCCTCCTGTAGATCTGATATGGAAGTTAGGAGAAGGGGATTCCACACCACTCAAGTTTCGTCCTCGTCACTTGACCATGGTTTAAAATGTCGAAGCCCATCGCCCAAAGCCCTCGTGTACCTGTACCTGAACAGTACGACGTTAATATTCACTCACACATTGCCATGATGAATTTCGTGGGCCTCGATCAGCATCTTCTGATCAGGTGGCATTAACAACAACATAAAATATTCTACAGTATTGGTTGTGTCTCCTTAGTAATTACGTCGTCTTTTGCAAGATAAAATAAACTGTTAACAATTATTTCCTGTGTGTGTGTTTTATATAATCCTAGTTAACAAGCATTGACCTTGAAAACTTTTATGATTTGCATGTCTAGTATAAAGGAATCAGCGTGTGGAATTTCTGTATAATCGGATTATTTTTAGAATTAAATCGTCTGCATTGGAAATATTTTACATTTTTACCTGAAGAATGATTCAACATTTGAAAGCCAAAGCGGAAATTTGCAAAAAGTTCCCACGTCGAACGGTTCTTGAGAAGCGTTCCGGAATAATATGCTGCTTATTTTCCTAAATAATTATTTTTTAAGTTTAAAAGAATAAAATACCGATGAGAGTATAAATTCGGAAATAATGTATACGTTAACTGTAAGATATTCTTTGCAAGACAAAATAATCCTTATTCATAAGTCATTCATTCCTATTCGTTTAAAATTAATCTCCCTTCAAAAGTTTTCTTAAAATTATAATCTTCGATTTTTCGTAAATAAATTAATGGAATTACGTAGAGAATTAATAGTTTTTTAATCAGGAAAGATTAGAAAGAATTTGAACTTTTTTTACAATGAAAATGGGACTATAATCTTCTTAAAGATAAGTTTATATCTTCTTTAAAATGTGTTGGGAAATCAGCTTGGAAATCATCTTACAAAACAAAACAGATTAAAACAATAAGTTAGTAATTCTTCTTTTGATTATGCAATACGTTTATTACTTGTTTTCAGAAATAGAATAAATTCAATGCTATGCAAAGGTTTTGTATTGATAAAAAAGAATAATTCAGAATATTAAATAAAAATTCTTACATAGTATTTGTAAATCTCAACCATATTAAAATATCGTTTGGTGTCGAGTCTGAAAAAAATTCACATTGTGAGAAGAAAAAATTTGAAAATCTCAAGACAACCATGACAGCCTTAGTACTGTCAGGGACGTTTAAAGGCCAGCTGGGCCAGGAGTCTCGGACTCGGTAGGGGCCTCTTTTCGTTCTCGACTCGGTTTCAATAAGATAAAGATCCAAACAATTTTTATTGTCTATTATCCATTATTATTCGGAGAATATGTCCCCAACATATACTCCGAAAAACTGGGTATTTCACACTATGTGCCAACTGGCAATAGTGGCAAGATTGCGTTATTATGTGATGTGCGTGGTCCGTGCCTAGGCCTGTCACCTTACACCCTCATTTAGTCGAAGGGTTACAGTCGGTTTGTGTTCTAAGTTTGTTAAATTGTGAGCCACGCACATTTGTTACAGGTGGTTTATTTTGTGTGAATATTTGACTAAGAATGCTATTTGCTGTCTGCGTAAAAGGGTCACAGGTGGGGTGTATTTTAGCATAGGGACCCAATACCTCAAAAAGACGACTCTGACAGCTGTCTAAAAGATTTGTATCTTTTGATCCTTTGTTCACTCATTTCTCGATGATTCCTGATTATATATAACAGAATATCGAACCAATAGCACGCGTGCCACTGATGGCACAGGAAACAATATTTTGGGTACTCCACCGTTCAAAATAACAAAGTTCTCTATGAAGTATTGCGAGCAAACGAGAGTGATCGGTCGCGGGGTGGCGGTCATTGGAGTAACGTACACCTCCGCAATCCCCTCATCGGGGGGGGGGGCAGGACTCTAGGGGACCCAAAGGCTATGGTTTTGCAATCCTTTGTAAGACTCGGCTTGGGGCCTAAAATCTGCTTTTGCAAGGGGAGGGGCTTAATATTCTCCGTTACACCACTGGTGGCGGGGAGTTGATTCCAGACACATTTAACTGTTTGAAGAAGCTGGCTTTTTATACTATATGCCATTTTAACCATATTTTCCTCTATCTATGCTCATCGGTCATTATTTTCAGAGATGAATAACTTGAAAAACTCCCTTAGAAACCATTTGACAGACTACTCCAATTCAGCATGCATTCTGATAAAAGTATCATCAATCCTAATATAAGTTATTCGTCATCTAATCTGTAACAACAGAAGTCACACTAATGTTATTTTACTTTGAATTACACGTTCAACAAAAATATTTAATACTTTGCATTGCAAAATGTATTTTTTAGCAGTAAATAAAGAGTTTCAAGTTAATAATTAGTTTTATAATTTTCCCAATAATCACAAATCAAAATTATTTGAAGACACGTCTATACCTCATTCAAAATTTCTTTAGAAAAAATGGCACGTTGATCCATGAAAGTTCGCCACCCCTGACAATAAGTAATATTTTTCAATCGATAGGTTAAACAAGCCTTAAATTTTACGACTTTTGTTTCCTGTCCAATAAGAACTGTTCAACCAATTATCGATTGTTTAAATAAATTTTTGAAAATGAAGTTCATGACTGGTAAAAGCATGCAGAGCCATGACTACAATCGGGACAACCGGGCCGAAAATTCGCGGCCTTGAGGTAGGGAAATATACCAGTTTTTCCTATTGTAGATTTTATTCACAACTGTAAAATTAAATTAAAAATTGTTACTTTTACTTATTAAATTTAATTATTTCTAATTAAAAATGATATCTTTTATATTAGTTTTGACTTAAAATGATTAAACAGGAATCAAAACTATGTAAAATATGATAGCATGTTTCCCGAATTTCTTCCCAGTCAATTACATTACAGAGTGTAAAAATTGAGGAGAGTTAAGGTTAAAAAAACAATAAAGCCGGGGGGGGGGAAACAATCTTATCTATTGTCTCATGGACCTGCATGAATGAGATTTTGCTAATTATAGCTAACTATTATATCATTTCCAACCAAAGTTTCGTCATTCAAAAAAGAATCGCGAAAAGTATTCTACGTGTTTTGTGTTTTTTTTTTAATGTCTTGTATGTACACTGCCCTCCAAAAGTTAAAGTTCAACTGGGTTTTTGAGTCTAATTTGCAAATGATTAAATGTAAAAGCAATAAATTTCGAGGAAAAGGGCAATAAGTAGTTATTTATTAAATGTGCTGTAGAAATTTATTAACATAAGGGACTGTAAATTTTGTAATAAAACAGTGATTGATACATCTGAAGGTTAAAACATTCCTACTATTGTACAGAATATACAGAAACAATTTCAGCTAATTATTTTTATAACTTTTCTAGCAATCATTTTCTCCTTTTGAGCATTTTCAAAAAAATACATTTCGAGTAAAACGCGTTTTAAAGTATGACATCTTGCTTAAAGTAATGGCATCTGCTTTTACTAAAAAACTTGTAGTTTTTTTTCTAGGGAACGGAAAATAATAAACTTGGTATTTTTATAAAACTAATAAAATGGCTTATAAAATAAAATCATAAAAAAATTGTCAATTTTTGGCAAAATTCACAATTTTAGGGTAGTCGGAAAAGAGAAAAAAAAATGCATTAAAATACATAAGTTTGTCGAGTCCGTTGTATTATTTCGTGTTAACCGAATTTCATCTCAAACATTTTCGCTTTAAACGCATTTCACTGCACCTCTACTTTTCTGCAAAATAAAAGTTTGCATAATTTTTTTTATTTTTGAAGTTCGTTATTATCATTGATGTAAACTATAATTTTTATTGTTACTACCATTTTTTTTATGATGAGTTTAGGAAAAAATGTTGTATTTTAACTTTTGAAGGCCAGTATAGTTTGCAGCTTTTTTTTAAATTTTTTATTGTCAATAGATGTTGTGAATTACCTTAAAGATTAGCTTGAGGATTAACTATATTTTAAAACAATATTTTAAACGCTTTTTTTTTCAGAAAAACTTACTACTATTAAGTCTTTAATTTCCGTGATGATTAACAAAATGATGAGAAGTAAGAAAATTTTGCGCGCTTTTACCGCATTTAAGGATTTATTTTCATACTTCACTGAGATTGCCAGTAAAAAAATATGGTAATTCTTTATGTAATTAAAAAAAACTTTGACAAAAAATAATCATCTGTAAGGACAAAATTCTAATTAGAGATAAAAGAGAATGAACTTCACAATTTTTTTTATTCCCAGTAAAGAAAAACTTTAATTAAATCAAGTTTCATTTTTATGACCGTGGAAATAAAAACGCTAGAAAATTTTTTCTTCATTACCCAAGATTCTGAATGCAATATGTGTTTTTTATTCTTATTCGTTTGTTCGTATACATGCGGGGGGAAATTCTTTGGAATTCCATGAAAAACTTTAAATTTTCTTGGAAATTTTTTTTTATCGTTTGTTATTTTTATGCTATGTGAAATAATTTGTATCCGTATCTGAGACTGGTATTCATTTTCCAATTATATTAATTGATGTATTTCTAAATTTAGCAATAACATATGCATATTCTATTCTTTTTTTTATTTAAATTACTGGTAGCTCAGCACGAGGGTTTAATTAATCGATATTTATAAGAAAAAAGTTATTGTAAGTAATATATATTTTTCCTTTTCTAGATTGAATCTTTTTACACTTATTAAAGTATGTACTTATTTTTATTAATTCTTTTAATATCAATACAGAAGGGGTGAAAAATCAAGGAAAAAAAGGAAATAAAAAAAGTGATTTTTATTTACTTATCCAGATATCTCCGGAACCATTAGACCTACAGACTTTAATTTTGGCAGGCATGCTCCTTTCATACAGTAGAGATCCACTATGAACGGTTTTCACGAGAATCAATTCTTAAGAGGTCTGTAAAGGGTTAAAGGGAATTATAGTTAAATATATTCCCATTTTTTGAACTATTAGGCCTACAGACTTGAAGTTTGGCGGGCATTTTCCTCTCATGGAGCTACAAAGCTACAGAATAAAGAAGCTACAAACTAGATTTTCTTGATTTCAAACTAGATGCAGTTACAAAACAGATTTTTTCAAAATTAGACGTCAGCGGTTGTTGCGAAAGGTTAAAGGGTTGTTGTAGATAAAACAGAATTCTGTTTTTGAATTTTTAGAACTACAGACTTGAAATTTTTGGTCGGAGTGTTCCTTTTATTGAGTAGAGATCAGTTAACAATGAGTTTTGCATTAATTCACTCCCGAGGGGGGGGGTGAGGAGTTAAGGAGGCATTATATATAAACATTCCCAGTTTAGAAATATTAGACCAACAGACTTGAAATTTGGCAAGCACGCTCCTTTTTTTGAATAGAGATCCGCTAAGAACGGTTTTGGGGAATTCGACTCCCAAAACTGGTTAGAAAGGCGCATAAATGGAAAAAAATTCTCGTTTTTGAACTGTTAAACCTCCAGACTTGTAATTTCGTTCGCCAGATTATGTTTAGTATTGATCCTCTAAGAATGTTTTCATCGAAAATTGACTTCAAAGGGGTGTTATCAGGGGTTACGGGGGAAGTTATAGAAAGAAAAAAACTCCCGTTTTTGAATTATTAGATGTACAGACGTGAAATTTGGTAAGCATGTTTCTTTAAGTAACTAAAGATTCGCTAACACCGAAATTTTTATTTTTGAAAATCTTCACTCAAGTGGTGCTGCAAGGGGAAAAGAGGGCGTCATAGATTAAAAAATTCCCCTTTTTGAACTATTAGACCTGCAGACTAGAAATTTTGGCAGGCATGTTCCTTTTTTGTAGTGATATGCTAAGAATGGATTATGCAAAAATTGAACCCCAAGGGGGTTGTGAGAGGTTAATGGGTATTATAGATAAATACATTCCCGTTCCCTTGTTTGACCTGTTAGACCCACATACTTGAAATATGATAAGCATGTTTCCTCCTAAGAATGGCTTTTACGGAAATCGACTCCTGTGGATGAGGGGGTTACTGGAGCGTATTGATAAAAATTCCTGTTTTTGAATTACTAGACCTAATGTAATAAAATCTAGTATGCATGTTTTTTTAGTTGAAATCCTCAAAGAACGGGTCTTACGGAAATCGATTCTAACAAGAAAGGGGGTGGGGATTGCGGGGCATATTGATAGACAAAATTTTCCGTTTTTGTCCAATTGGATTTAGATTTGAGATTTGGCAAACATGTTTATTTTGCTGAGTAGAGATCCTCTAAAAAGGGTTTATGTGGAAATCCAATTTGGGAAATAAGTTTTCGGGAGCGTAAAGTATAATTCTACTTCAATTTTAGTAATGCAAGTCCTGTGCGTTTTAAACCAATAGGCGAGAGTTATAAGAATGTTTTTGTTTCTAATGCCACCTGTCTGACGTAGTCGGATCGAGACCCATGAAATTCATCATGGCATCGGGCTATATTGTACGCCTGTCGTTAGCCGTATCTGTGAACACCATGCAGTTGACAATACGATTTGGCTCGGTTCCACCCCAATTTTGAGGGAGAACACCCTGGGAGGGGTCAGGGGCCTCCCACCTCTCTTCCCCTTCCACCAACCTCACAAGAGGTCTTGCGGCTCGACGGCTATTTAGAGTACCCCCATTGCCGCAAAGGGGTACTATACATTTACAAACATCCATGCCTTCTCCGGGATTCGAACTCAGGTCCTACGGCATAGCAGTCAGCGTCGCTAACCACTGTACCGGATGGACGACATAAAGAAGAATGTTTTTCTATATAATTGGAAGCTAAATGGTGGTATTTAGGAATGAATAATTTTTATAAAAATATATGTATATATATAACACTTATTCATAATTCTACTTCAATTTTAGTAATGCAAGTCGTTTTTTTAGTAATGCAAGAGGTGAGAGTTATAAGAATGTTGTTGTTGTTTCTAATGCCACCTATATATATATAACAGTATATATTCATACACATCATGAAACACCCAACGAAGCAGGCCGGTTAAAACATTTGAATCTAAATTATTTTTTAACTATGGTATAATCGTTTTCTTCTCAATAAAAGTGTGCATATGCATCACACGCTAAATAAAATTCTAGATTCTAT
The DNA here is from genome assembly GCA_019973975.1 of Trichonephila clavata. Classification (NCBI taxonomy): domain Eukaryota; kingdom Metazoa; phylum Arthropoda; class Arachnida; order Araneae; family Nephilidae; genus Trichonephila; species Trichonephila clavata. Next base: position 91,112 of record BMAO01013970.1, read on the forward strand.
CCGTTATCACAACGTTCCATTTCTGATTTTCCGACTCGTAACTATAGTCGAATTTGAGCAATAAATTGTTACATGCAGCTGTTGAAATAATCATTTTAGGATTAGAAAAGTATTCCGTAATCACCGTTTTGCCCGTGTGATGTAACATGTGTACGTGAGATGATCCTGTGTCACCAATTAAATTCTATTTTCCTCGAAAAGAGGACATTGCATATTTAGCAATAGAGGATATTTTGTCATTCACTTAAAAATAACGAGAGAAATTTGTATTCTTTCTTACGAATTTTTGGATCTTATGTAACTTTTACTAGATTATAACGTAACAAACTGTATTTTAGTACAAATGTAATAGTAATCTAGGAATAGTAATAGGCTAACTATATTAGAAAACGTAATAAAGTGAAAACAAAACCTTGAATCGTGATATAATCTTAACTGTGACTTTAAACAACCTGTTTAATAAGCCCGCTTTTAAAAGGAATCCATGTTGTCGTGTGTTTTATTCTGGGATACATATGAAAGATGAGAGTTGGAAGAACAGAAATATACAATACAAACAATAAGAATATAGACTTTTTTAAGCAAACGATGATCCCAGCATAGAATAAAAGGAGTGCGCTGTTTTCCATTCGGAGACGGGAATTCATTTCATGCAAAAGTCCGACTTCTTTTCCCGAAAATACAGTGGCATAACATATAGCCCTGCATTGCGGGGGGCCCAGGAACTCTTGGGGCCCAAAGCTTGATAGATGCTAAGTAAGTATATGGGCTTGGGGCCCCAAACCTGAGTTTGGAGGGGTCCCTTATATTCTTGGTTACGTCACTGCGAAAATACATCTATGCCTTATTCGGGAATCGAAACCGAAACTACTTGGTTACAAGTCGAGGGTCATATCCACCATACTGGCTGGGTGGCAAAAGGAATCCATTCGATAACTTAAAAAAAATTGTTCATAGATACATAACGTGCTACCCTGGGACGTCTTAAGGCAGGGGACAACTAGGCCCGGGTCCAGAGCTACTCGTTTTTGACTCAGCCTTAAAAAGATGACGATGCAAATGTTTCATCGAATCGGTCGAATGTTATTCCTGGAATATATTCTCCGAAAAAATGGGGTGGCCGCGGTAACCTAGGGGTCAAGGCATCGGATCGTGGCTGGCATGTCATGAGTTCGAGCCCAGTACCACTAAAGACCCACCATGTAGGGGAGTGATGGACGTTAAATCTTTCGAAAGCTCAAACGTCCTCCCGTTGGTGTTGTGTGGTAGTTAGGAAAAAGATGTGCCAGATCATCTTCCATCTCTAGGCCTAGGACTAACACCCTCTTTACTCATTTGGTCGAAAAGCGGCAGTCAGTCATGCTGGTTTGATCCCAGATTTATGAGATGTCTGTGTCATGAGCATTTATTTGTTTCAGATTACGACGATTCCTGTTCCGGACTTCGTGTTAGCATGTAGTCCAACGAAAACGGAAGCTGGTTCGAAAGGACAGATTAACCCAAAACATCGACCACGGGCTTGGAAGCAATTAGCACCTTACCCTCACGAACTACCTTCGGCGACGAGTACGTCACCGAAAACTCCGACGTTTTCCGCGAAACTATCAAAGCGAGAAACGTCTACGCCGCCCGGGCCAGGAAGCTGACGCTGGCCAAACCAAATGATCCTGACCTACAGAACTACCACTTGGAAGTCGGCAAGTCAGGTGAGATTGTCAACAACCTTCTCATAAAACCTTTTGCATAGACGTCTCTGGTGCTACCTTTAGGTTTTGTGAAATCAAGGTCGTGAGCTACTGGTCGGCGTGGTTCCTATATAGTTGTAACGGGTCTATTCTTTTTCTTCTTACTAAGAGTCCTCTAGGGTAAAAATGGGTCTTTAAAATATTTTTCATTTGAAAAACTTCCTCCCGAAGAAGACCCGATATATGCAAATTATGTAATGTCTTTAAAATGCCTCTTTAAAATTTACTCTATTGAAAGCTTTCCTCCGAAGAAGATGTGATTACGTAAATTTTTTGGACTTGTATTTAAAGATTAAACTTTAGAGCTAAGAAAGAGAGTGAGGTTAGATTGCTAACGGATAGAAGTGACTGATTAACGTGAAGTTAGGCAAGAGAACTTCGTTACTTAATTGATTAATATTAAAATTGACGATTTGTTCAATTAAGCGTTAAATTTGGATTAGAACAAATTGAATTAGAAGGCGTATTGCCTAAACGTAAGGATCCAATTTATTAATTCTCCTAGTATCTCGTCTGTCACGCGATTGCTTCACATATTTAGTAATTGGTGCATTTTTCTGTTTGAATTGTTGAATTTATGTCTTCGTTGAGAATTGTTAATAAACAAAGTTTGTTTTGTCGATAACTAATCTTCCTTCCGATCCTCTCATACTAAGTAATGACTCGGATCATCCCTTACAGTTATGAATTCAAGTCCTGGTGACTCTGGTGATATTTTAAGAAAATAGCGACACAAGGGCCAATAGGAATGTAACTATCAATTTTAAATTTCACGTTACATCTGTCGAGGCTCAAAGTTCTCCCGATGACGTGATGTGGTAGTTTAGAGAGGGGAATCAGCTTAGGTGTGATCCTAACCGCTTAACAGAAGCTAAAAATGACGAAGTCCGTCGCCAGTAGACTTCGTGTTGTTTTATAGTGCGAGGTTAATAAACATTTGCTCACTCACCCCCATTTCCATTTTCTTAAGTGGGGGAGGGGGTTGAGCCAGTAGCGCGCACAAAAATATTTTAAGGCGGGGAGGGTCCATGGTCGAAAGTCCCCCAACTCGTATCATACCTCAAGACACCACCAATTGATTCTTCTGATTTTGTCGATTTCGTTAACAAAAAACAGTAAAAAATAAATTATAAAATTTATAATTAGCATTAATTAATAAAATAAATTGTTAATTACGAGTACCTAATTAAATTCTACGTTATGTATATATAGGATTATCATCAATCGAAAAAAACTCAAGGACATAACGGGGGACCCCCCCCCCTTGTGTGCGCCACTGGGTTGAGCCATTGACGTTTGTAACAAAAGGCGATAGAGGCTTAGAGGAAGATGTATTATAAAAATCTTTTATCAATTTCGTTCATTGTACTGTCTGTGACCTTCTGTATTTCTTGTGTTTCCAGGTTTTTAAAACTTGAATATATGCCCAAGTACCATAAAATAAATGTAATCAAGAACACAAAAATTAATATCGAAATTTAATAGTGCGCGTTATACGCCGGGTATAAAAAAAAAATGAAAACTTTCAAAATAAAAATAAAATTAAAAAAGTGAGCAGAGAAAAGAATTAGATAGATCGAAATACTGTTTATTTAAAAGAAATGACATTTCCTTTGAACTAAAAGAATTATAGATTTCCTGAAGTATACTATTTTTTTTTCTAAACCTTCGAATTATATATATCGAATAAATGGCTTCAAAGCATAAGAGCATTGTGCACGTACATTTTAGGTTTCTTCATAAAAAAAAAGGGATGCGCATTATGCGGCGAATATACCTAAAAAAATTAAAAATTGCAACTTGAAAGTATAGGTGCATCTTATACAGGTGAATTTTACGGTAATTATATTTTTATTATTTTATGCACCTTCATCAGGGCGGATTCCAATTTTTACGCAAATGAAAGTTTTTAAATTATCCTTTTATTCGAATTCTCACAGAATTACGTCATCTCTCTCCTAATGCCACCTCCAAAACAAATTACCTTCATGAATTCGTGTAAAAATAAAGTTTTGTTGCGTAAAAATTTTCTGGCATCAAATGATATAAAATTCCTTAAAACTATTTATATAATATTTTTTAATACGTTGATGATAATATTTTATTTAAAATTGCTGTATTATTTTAATTTTGTGATAAAGTAACATGTTTTACGACTTCTTTTTTTAATTATAGTGCTTGTATTTACAAACTTAAATGACCGTATTTATTCGAATCACCCCAAATTCTCAACAAATGTTTGTGAAAAATTAAAAATAGTGCAGAAAGGTTTATCGACATTCAATTTTACGGAATTAAAATAAATTTAAAATGAGAACTAATAAGAAGTGAATCTTTGTTATTTTACCAATATCATAAACTTTTAAACACCGAACCTACAATTGCTCTAATTTCCCTATCCAACGAATTTTTTCCCTTTCGATTCTAAGCCGCACTCGATTTTCAGGATCATTAACACTGGAAAAATTGTGCGTCTTACAATCGAGTTTTGAAGGAAAATAATTTTAAAATATAATTGGTTAAATGTCACAAATTAACCTTCATAAAGTAATTGGACATCACTCAAAATAATTTTTTGTCATCCTCACCTAGTATTTAAGAGAAAACCGTCTTATCTTTTCCAAAATCTTGCAAAAAAAAGAAAAGAAAAATGAGAAAGAAAACTGACGGGGAAAGATGAAATTTGTATTTCCACGCAGGATGCAAGAAGTTATTATTACCACAGTGACTGAGATTGTTTTTCTGTGGAATTTTTCTAGCAGAACTCATATTTCGAATTAGAAGATAAATTTCACATGTTCGTCCGAAAATTAAAAACAAATTGAGGCTTATTGTTTTAATCTAAATTAACAGAGCGACTTTTTCAAGTTGGATATTTTTAGGGGATCTATTATTATCATTGCAGGGAAATAAAGAAGTATATATGCAATATATATATACTGTGCGTGTGCTTATAACCACACGATAGAAGTGAATATACTGATTTATTCTGGGCAAGAAAATCCAATTGTTGGGATGTACTACGTTTTCTTTTGCGACATTTTCGCCTGCGGGCGTTAAGTAGTTCTCTTTTTAGTGCCCATTCATTCATGGGTGAATTTGTTTATTTCATTCATTTTCTGTAAAGGTCAATGTTTAAATAATTATGCATTCCTATATATGAGTTTTCGATTTAAATGTCAATTAGTCTAATTGTTTGAAAAATATTTACTTGTAAATTACTTATGTATATTATATTTCTGTAATATATATGTTTATATATATATATGGTACTTACTTATTATCATAATGCCAACATTCAAGAAAACTCCCCACCCCCTAATTCTACATGTGCCGTACACGCTGAATTAACAACCGTGTGCTTCCTTTCATATAATGTTGCCAATATTGTTGAGATAGTACGTAAGGTGCCGTTTATGTAATTTATATACCGTCATATACTATGTAAGACTAGGGAAACTTATGCTCTGAGAGCCGTTTACTTTTTTTAAAATCTCTAATCAAGCAAACGGAGAGGGTTCGAACTTTTTCACAATTAATGCTTTCATTCTTTCGTAATCTCCTTGTTATTATCATTAATATAAACCAAAACATTGGCAACCTCTTCCAGCCAATTAACTTCACTAAGACTTCATATTAAAATTTTTTTTTGGGGGGGCACAAAAAAATAGATCCCGTTTTGTTACTTCTTATCTTCAATCTCCTACATAAGAATAATTTTTTTTTTATCGCTTGCTTTTCTCTCGTTCACTCGCTGGAGTTGAGCTGCATGGCAGTAATATTAAATAAAGAATATAAGATTTCATGGGAAAAGGGGGGGAGGGGATTTTTACTAAAAAAAACACGCGCCTAAAAAGTTTTCAATTCAAAACTAAACGCGCGTTGCCGCCCCGAGCACGATTTCTGACTGGAGCAGAATGACTGAACCGCACCCTCATATAAATATGTTGCGTGATTTTTCTGTATGACATGTTCAGAGTTTGTGTTTTATTCGTTAATAATAGACGTAACGTCCACAAGGATATTTAGAAATATTCCAAACAAATGACCACTCATATAACAAGGAGTCGGAGTACTAAAATCTCTTCAATCTGAATCCTTTTTCTGAATACTTCAGATCACAAAAAGGGAACATAATACCATCTGTCGATTACTCATAAGAAATTTTTCATTTTTTTAGTGTATTCAACAAGAACTTTAGTTTGCTGTCCATCGGTTATTTTGGTAAGCTGCGGTAGTCGAGTGGTCATGGTCGCGAACTCTTGACCGGCGTTGTAGAGTCGTGGGTTCAAACCCTAGTGTATCGGACTCGTGGCTGGCGTGTCATGAGTTCGAGTCCAGTACCACTAAAGACCCACCGTGTAGGAGAGCGATGCTAGTTAAATCTGTCGAGAGTTTAAACAGCCTCCAGTTGATGTGGTGTGGTAGTTAGGAGAGGGGTGCCAACTCAGGTGTCGTCCTCTCGCCACTTGACCATGGTTAAAAATGACAAGGTCCGTCGCCAAAAGTCTTCGTGTAGCTCATAGGTTCTCAACGTGGGTGATAACGCCCCCTTGTGGGTGTTTGAGGCTTTCAGGGGGGCAGTAAAAGACCCAGAGAAAATTAGGGGGGCGTTAAAATGGCATGGAGGGGCTTGGACAGATTAACCAAATATAGTCTAAAAAAGAATAAAAAAACACGCTGATTACGTGCCACCAAAAGTAAACTTTAATACTGTTCACTTTATGTTGATTGTAAGTATTTAAATCATTTCTATATCACATGTACGAAAATTCACATATTTCGGTAGTTCGGGATGAAAAAAGATTACATTACATTCAGTCCTACTTTCAATTTAATGTTATAGCGCATTTTAATTTCTGTAGTGCACGTGTTGTCTTTGTATGTGAGCAGTAGGAAAAATGTTTCGTTCTCTGCATTTCATTACGTATATTGTATTCAAGAAACATAATTAAATATATGGACCTGGAATTAACATGTTATTTTTTTAAAGGCTGATTCTCTCAATTTATATTTGTTTTAAAAGCAATACTTTTTATTATGAATTCGTATCATCAAAACCCCTGCCTTTCTTTATAACAGGTAAGCTAAAACTTGTATTCCACTCTTTTAAATGTAGAAGAAATTCAGTAGCGTTTCAATTCCAAAACATTATCCTATCTATGACTAAAACACATTATATTACACATTTAAATATATTTGTGGAAATAACTAATTCAGTTTTGCAAGTAAAAAAATTACTTTCAGAAATTGCAGGGAGGGATGTAATTGCAGAGGAACCTTCATCACTTTCTTGTTCTTCCGGATGCACTTCACTGCATTCAAACGGATGCACTAGTCTAGGGTAGAGCAGAAAAAAAAATGGAAATTCCATATTGTTACGTTCAAGAATTCAAAGTGAGATCGGTAGACGGAAACCTTAAAACAACTATTCGAAATTATAATTACGTGACCTTTAAAGGCGTTTCCATGGTGATGCAATGGATAGGATTGAATAAGTGAATCATTTGATAAATAAAATGATACTGGTGATGATGATAGTAATGTGATTTAAATATGTATCTTAAAAGCAATTTCGTTTTATTGTTTGCTATCTTCAAACGCTTCTCGTTTTTTTTTCTTTTTTTTTCCATTTCAATTCTTATCTTATTTAAAATTAAAATGCTTCTTATTCTAATGGGGCTGCGGATAGGTATTTAAATTAAAATTCTAGTTATTACCCGCTTTGTGTGTATTTCATGATAATATTTGACCATATATTTTTTAAATCATTGATATCGAAGCCTTAAGCTTCCGATTATATTCAAAACATTATATATATATATATTAAAGTAACTCTCTCGTAATCATCCGTGGGAGATGATTTCTGCAACACCCGTTAGCGAATTTCTATACAACAAAGGAAACATGTTTGCTAAATTTCAAGTTTGTTGGGGTCAAATAGTTAGAAGACGGGAATTTTAATCAAAAACTCTCCCACTACCACCTTTTGGGAGTCGGTTCTTCTCAAATCCATGCACAGCAGATTTTTAAACAAAATAAATATACTTGCTAAATTTCAAGTCTGTTGGTCTAATAGTTTTTTTAAAAAATGGGAATTTTTATCAAAAAAATCCCCACAACCCCTCTATTAGAGAGGAATTTTGCAAAACCTATTCAAGCAGATTTCTACTCCACAAAAGAAACATCCTTGCCTAACTTCAAATCTTTAGATCTCATAGCTCAAAAACGGAATTTTTTTTTGTCTTAACAGCCCCTTCGGGCGTCTATTTCGGCAAAACCCGTTCTTAAATGTCGCCAAATCAAAAACTGTCGCCAAATGCAGTAATCGTTAATAGTTTTAAATATGAGTGGAAACAGTTTTCCATTATTAGCTGAATGTCACGGCCTTTGGCGACTTCGTACATACACAAAAAACTCTTTCTTCAATAAAGAGGGTGGGAATAGAACAAAGTTCACTAAAAAAAATTGAAAAATCTTTTTTGGCGTAAATATGCTGCAATTTTCGGCTTTGAAACCTCAGCAAAACGCACTGCAATTTTCGCATCGATACGGTCAACGGTGTGGATTTGTATAGGCTCCAAATAAATATACAAACAAAATGTTTATGTAAGATGAGTTATTTGATGTTATGTAATTCGTAATTACCGTAAAATCTGGCGTATAACGCGGACCAAGATAATATTGCAAATTTAAAATGTGGAAAATTGATCAAAATATTGTATTACTCCTGTTTTGCTTTTTTTCATTATTATTTTTTTATATATTTTATTTTTGTCACTAACACTAAATTAAAAGCATTAAGAAACACTTCTTCAATTTCTGCATCAGTAAACGATTTCGTATGATTACCAATAATATAACAAACTTCATAGGATGTCTTGTGATATTACCACTTTGTTACTGTTGCAAAGATTATTCAAGAAAAAAAGCCTATTCATCACATCTTGAAACACATCTTCGAGGAATAAGGTCATTGAATGATTTCTATTTATTGGTATTTTTTTAATACAGCACTTTCTTGACATATCAAGCAATTACTGATCCATGTTTGTTTTTCACTACAAAATAGTCAACCGTCCTGAAACGATCTAATTTCTTCGAATATTTATCGCTTGCAAGATATGAAAGATAGTTAAATATTAGTTCCACCCATAAAAGGGTCGCTACTCCACTGTTGTATGTTATCACTAACCGTAACCGTTCCAAATAGAAAAAGAATATTAATTTATACCCGTACGACACCGACAGCAAACAGCAAAATTGATATATTTGATTTCTTGACAAAGAATTTACCACCAAATTTTTAATACAATGTTCTTAAATAAATGAATTTCTCAGAGCACAATGGGACAGGAACGTGCCACTTAAAAAAAGGTTCGGTAACAACAAGACACCTGTACAGAACCTGAACTAGTATTTTTCAAATGTAAAATTTAGAAGTGGAATTATTCATGTTTTATAATATATCAGCAGCGACGTAACGGGCCGCGGTAGCCAAGTGGTCTAGACATCGGATCATGGCTAGCGTGTCATGAGTTCGATCCCAGTACCACTGAAGACCCACCTGTAGGGGAGCGATGCTCGTTTATTCTGTCGAGACTCAAACGACCTCTCGTTGGTGAGGTAGTTAGGAGAGGTAGTGCCAGCTTTTCGTCCTTGTCACTTGACCATGGTTCAAAATGACGAGGTCCGTCGCCAAAAGCCCTCTGTATAGTTGAACAGTGCGACGTTAATATTCCCTCACTCACTCAGTGACGTAACGGAGAATATTAGGGACTCTGTAAAGACATGCTTTGGGCGCCAAGCTGAATCGTACAAAGGATTGCGTATTTCTCTTCAGTCAGCCTGTGGGCCCCCTAGAACCTTCGCTTTCACCCTCCACGATGCGGGGATGTACGTTACCCCCCCCCCCCGTGTATCAGAGTAGAGAAATTTAAATACATAAAAAATTCCTCCTCATTTCAAAAAATAATAACCCTGAAAACAGTGTGAATTTTTCAAAAATCCGAGCACAATTTCTGTACAGAAATCTTAAAGCTATATATAGGCCAAAATATTATTATTATAGAAGCATTTTTCATGAAAGGAGAATGTTTCTTAAAAATATTTTATTCTTCCTTCATTTTTTGACAAAAAAATGTATTTAAATTATTTTTTATTGTAATAATATTCTTGAAACAATTTTATATGTATATGCTAATTCAATTTACACTAAATATACATGAAAAAAAATTATTCATTTGTACGATTTTTTATTATTACGGTTCCGGACATTATCAGTCACCTTATGTGTCATTTAATATTATACATCATATAGAATTTTTTTCATAATAGAATGCAACTTTTTGATGTGTAACGTCTTTCCTCTCGGTTGCTGGATATTTGTAGGAGTGATTTCGTGAAAAGGGACGGAAATGTATAACAGGAAGTCGGGAAAGCGCGTGCTATTTGATTTGACCAATCAGCGCGCTTGGTGGTGTCTCTTCCCTACCCTCGCATTGGGGTACAACTCAAGCCGCCAGCCTTTTTTGTATTGTTAAATTTCGCATTTTAAAAGATTCAAACTCAAAGACTGGGTTTAGTGTTTTCCTGACTCTAAATCCACTTCGCAAACACCACCAAATTTTATTAGACTTCATCCAGGAAAAACTTGCGATTCTTACGCTCAATTGGCTCAGGGCTCGTTGTGTATGAAATCTGAGGTTATATTTATATGTGTAAACTATATTAATAATAACATTTACTGTTAAACGTCTGACAAAGTTCATCATTCTTAAAAAAAAATACGAAGAAAAATGGAATTATTCGAATAAATATTTTAGTGCATATCTATTTCATAATTTGAGGTTCATTCCTGTCGCTGTCAATATATTTTTAATTGTGATTAAAAAAGTTTTCTCGATTAAAAAAACTAATTAATTACACGTGTAATTTTGATTTTCTCTAATATTTCTAATATTTAAACGTATACCGAGCTAACTAAATTTTCATCATTTTATGATAATTATTTTTAATTAAAAAAACTGCACTACTCCTTGTGTTAATTAAATAAAATTTTCATTAAAGATAATTATTCGATAGAAAATTATTTCCAATCTTATTCGTTTCATTTTTTTCAGGATTTAAATTACTATTGCGTATTTTTTTACCACGATAACATGTCACATGTTACACATCATGTGCGACTACTGTAAGGCTCGTTTTTTTTAACTGTGCAAAAAAAAGAGCTTATAATGTATTTCTAGGGCAAAAAAAAAACAAAAAAAATCGCTAAAAATATTTCCAAGAACAGTTTTCCTCTTAGGATATTTTAATTTTTCTTTAATTTAGGCTACATCTCTCCATTAGGTCAAAATATTATCTCAAAAACATTTCTTCTCTGTTTTTCTTGGTTTGTTTTCCATTCTTGTTGAACAAACTATCAAATCTTGTAACACGCGCGTACGAGAATCCCCCTCGAGTAAAACGCGTTAATGCTGCGGAATGAAAACTCGTTCTGAATATTAAATAAGGACATCCGTCTCGGTGGCAGTCAGAAGTATAGGTACAGTGTCCTCTCAGGTTTTTCGATTCACGCGTTTCAATTTTATGACTTAGTAAATACTACACGTGTTTATTGTATCTTTATTTAGTAACCGTACCCAGAAGAATGCTCGAATGACCTCAAAAAAATTAAAGCTATCAATTTTCTTTAGACGCGTGGATGTGTGTGCATTTTACAAAAAACAAAACCTAATATACATTTTTTTTGTACAATGTTTGTTTTAAGTTAAAGGGAATTATATAAAAAAGCCATGTTTTCATTGGAAATATTTATGGTCTAAAATTTTTCGAAAAATCAATGGGAGCCTTAAAGAAAATAGTTTTTATAATAAAAATTTAAATAAATTATAGCCTAAAAAACTAAAAAACACCCTTTTATAGTTAATCGAACTAAGTTGTAACTTAATCTTTTAGTCGCCCAATCTGGAAATGGGATCTGAAATGAGTCGCCAGATGCGGGATGGGATCTGAAAAAGGGAAATCGTTAATCCTGGTGATCCTGATCAGGAAAATGGAACAAAATAATAAAAATATTGTATTGTCATCGATGCTGGACAAGTGTGCAAAATTTCGAATTAATCTGATCTTTTAAAGTGGTTAAAAATGGAGTTCAAAGATTCCGTTACATACAAGTAAAGCTTATAAAAAGGGTGCTAAAATATAACTTTATCGATGTTTCTTACACTTAATTATGAAAATGAGCACAATAATATATTGTGACTCATATATGTTAGTCAGGTTAGCGAAGCTGATTGCTGTGCGTAGGGCCTGGGTTCGAATCCCGGAGTGGGCATGGATGTTTACAAATGTAGAGGGCCTTTTGCGGCATGGGGGGCGTGGCCACGGTAGCCAAGTAGTCAAGGTATCGGATCATGGCTAGCGTGTCATGAGTTCGAGTCCCAGTACGACTGAAGACCCGCCGTATAGGGGAGCGATGCACGTCAAATTTGTCGAGAGCTCAAACGACCTCCCGTTGGTGTGGTTTGGTAGTTAGGAGAGGGGGGTGCCAGCTCAGGTGTCGTCCGCGTCACTTGACCATGGTTCAAAATGACGCGGTCCGTCGTCAAAAGCCCTCATGTAGCTGAACAGTACGACGTAAATATTCACTCACTCACGTAACTTGGGGGTACTCTGAATAGCCGTCGAGCTGCAAGCGCTCTGGTGAGGTTGGTGGAATTGGAAGAGAGGTGGGAGCTTCCTGACCACCCCCAGGGTGTTCTCCTTCGAAATTGAGGTGGAACCGACCTTTATCGTACTGTTACTTGCATGGTGCTCAAGGGTACGGCTAACGACAGGTGCAGATTTGTCCCCTTGCCATGATGAATTTTATTGATCTGGATTTGACACAGACAAGATTCAGGTGACATAAACAACAACATATGATAGTTATGCCACACGCATATTCATCATTTCGAATTAACCGGTTTGGTGGCTTAGAAGTAGCGTGCCCGCCACGTAAGCCTAAGGTTGTGGTTTCGATCCCGACTTGAGTCGATAGATTTTCTGGATGCGAAAATTGTACACAAGCATGTCACATGATTATGTGGCATGTAAAAGGTCCCTTGAGTACCAATTTTGCTCTGGTACTCTCGGCAAAATTAAACCACGGCATCTGACGAGAGCTTGAATTGAATAAATTCATGCGTCAAATGTTTAGTAGCGGATGTTGCCACTATAATGAAATGGCTCTCACACTTGAGGACTTGCCGTGTCTGTAAAGGCTTAGCTGCAAAAATACAGCCCATTTGAGAAAAAAAGGAAATGTACTAGCATTTTAAAATTTTCTTAGACACTTTAGAGTAGTAGTTCATAAACTGTGTGCTATGGTTCCGTTTTAAAACTAAACTTAACCATGAAGCCCAAGCGAAATAACTGTGTTTTAATGCATAATAGAGAGAAAAATAACGAATTTAACTTTGATGTAAATTGATAGATATTATATAATAAATTTAATTTATAATACAATTTTAATACAATTTTGGTTAATATATATATGTACAAGAAAGTATCAATTGTATTAAAAAATACTTAATTCGTAAGCATACATTATTTTTATAACAATATACAACAAATAACAATAATAACTTTAATTTTTTAACAATATTAATTTATAACAATTTACTACTTTCTGTTCCAAAACTAAGAAATATTTTTTTTGCATTCACTTAACATATCGGGATCATTCCCAAAACAAAATTAAACTATTGTTTAAATGTAAGACTCTTTCATGCATATAACGGCGGTTGCCTAGTGGCCATAGTAACGGACTCGTGGCAAGCATGTCATGAGTTTGAGTCCAGTGCCGCTGAAGACCCGCCGTGTAGGGGCGCGATGCACGTTAAATCTGTTTAGAGCTCAAACGTCCTCCCATTGGTGTGGTGTGGTAGTTAGGATTAGGGATGCCAGCTCAGGTGTCGTCCTCGTCACTTGAGCATAGTTCAAAATGACGCGGTCCGTCGCCCAAAACCCTCGTGTAGCTGAACAATTCGATGTTAATATTCCCTTACTTTGCATGTAACGGCGAGATTCTGTTCCTATTTAAACTTGCATAGACTTCCACACCCTTAGATCTGATCTTCCCCGTGCTACGCTTTTCATTGCTTGTGTTTCATGTGATTATAATGTTTTACTGTGAAATTTTAATTTTTACTCTAAATTTTTATCACACGTATAAAAATCATTATTTATTTTAATTTTTATAATAATGGAAATAGGAGCCGCAATTAACTTAACTCAGTGGCGCAACAGCCCGTAAGGGCCAAGGCCTACTGTGCCCATATCAGTATACGTAACCTTGGGCCTTCAGCAGTGGCGTAACGGAGAACATTTGGGCCCCCCTGCAAATTCAGGTTTTCGGCCTCCAAATCGTATTTTACAAAGGGTTAGGTACTTGGTAGCAGTCAGGCTTTGGACCCTCCCCCCCCCCACAATGTGGGGGTGTACGTTATGCCACTGGCCCTGAGGTGCATGAGCAAATGTTCCGATCAGGTGATCAGT
>BMAO01013971.1:0-33100 GCA_019973975.1 Trichonephila clavata
ATCAATTTCAACATTTCCTATTATTCTATTTTATTAGAATTTATATAAATATGCATTCAGTCTTCTAATTTCTTCAGACAGACAATTGTCATCGATTTTAATAGCAGCCATTTCTTTCGATAAAAACTCAACACATTTTTCTATATCTGCCCAATTTACTTGCAATGAAATCAAAAAGCTCCATGCAAAACTGTTGTTTCCTGTGATATTTGTTTCCAACCATTTTTTGACATATTGGAAACATGTTTGATAAAAATTCTGCACTTCTTTGGTAAACTTTTCCTTTATGTCTACATTTGATTCTTCTAAGTTAGACAATTTTTATTTTTATTTTTAAAGGAATAAATTTTACTTCAAATTGTGATTTTTATTGAAGGACAAAATCGTTCAAAATAAGACTAACTTCTGTTGCTGAACTATGTTGACCATCAATCTTTTGAATCGTTTTGTGAGTGGAAAATAGATGCCTGATTATATACAAAATATATTAATATCTCCGATAATTCATACTGTTCCTGCACATGACGCGTAACAATTTGGCCTGGTATCTCTGAATACAGATTAACAAATTAGTTTTAAAATATTGAAAAGGAGGACACTTTTCAAGGAAGGACAGAACCTATAAAAGAAGGACTGTCCTCCCTAAAGAAGGATGGTTGGTCACCTTGTGACGGATCTATACGCGTCCTTAATCACTAATTCTCTTGGGAAAACTTTGGGGCCAGCATTCGCGTTAATTCACTGCCTCTCAAGAAGAAATCCTGATATTTAAATTAGTTTGACTATATAAAGTCTAGGTTTTGTAGATGTATGATAGAAGGAGCAGGAGAGCTGTTGTGGTGATACGTAGGTGAGAATATTAGAATATTTCACAATCATAGCACGCGAGTTAAGGAAGGAGTTGTTAAGATAATAAATTATTAGATAAAGGATCTAAGATAGATTGAATTAGATTTACTAATCAGATCACTAGCGCTTGTTCACTTTGTCTAGTTCTCTTAGTCGTGTTTACTTAGAGTTGTTCATTGAGAATAGATTGCTCGCTTTATATATCACTCTTATGGTCTCCTTTTGTAGTTTCACTTGTGATTGATTAAGTGTGTTAATAGTAATAAAATAATAGTTATTATAGAAGTTGTTGGTGATGCTTTGTTTCCCTCCACACCCTTAGGTAGGCAAGACGGTGAAGGAGCGGTGCCAAATAGGTCACGCTCACAACCTCAGCAAAGAAAATATTTTTCAGGTCACAATGCCCTTTCGACAGAAAAGCATTAAAAGTTCGAATTTTCCACAACAATCTTTTGATATATACACAGGGGGATTCATAAAAAAGTATGCACTTTTCACATGTTGTAAAGTAGGAACGGATAAAGACAGGCTCACCCTCAGCTAACCGTAAGGTAGATGCACTCTTAAAGTTTGTGTCTAACTTCTGACGGAAGTGACGTAGACAATAACGTACTTGTCATGCGGCTAATCAGTTAAAATGGCGATGTCTACTGTGGAGAAGGCTTTTTATCTTCTTAAATTTAGCAAAATGGAATCCGTAACTGCTGTGCAACTGTGCAACGGTACCCCTCCCGGGACCGAAGCCCCCACATTAGCACAACATCCAATCAGAACGCTCCCTCTCGACTCGCGGGAAATGAGCACACACAGTTAAACACTTTCCACTCCCAACATGATACAAATAGCTGCTCCCCCATTGGTCAGCCAGTTCAGCCTCCCGAGGCCGTCATTGGCCTAGGGAATCGCAAGTAAATTTTAAAGTTCTTATCATCAGTAATTCTAAATTTCTTATTTCTTCCATAGCTTTCAGAAAAGCTTTGGCTTTCGTATTAATTAATTTTTAAATTCTATTTTAATGTATTACTTTTAACTTAAATTATTTTTCTTTTATTTAACAATTAATTCTTTCTAATAATTTAAACATGGGCAAGTAATAATCAATCATGCTATCATTCACCATTCAAGACAGGAGATGATGTGCTATGTGCTCTAAAAGAAAAATCAGCTCTAACTGTTCTTTCGATCACGATTCGGAAAAGAACCTCCAGCAAGAAAATCTATCTGACAATAGTACGAAAACTTAAAAAAAATACGGGCTGTTTGTGCAAAAGTAAATGTCCTGCACGAAGCTGAAACAGCGTTTTACAGCCTTGGATCGATTGATTTAAAACTTTAAAAAGCGCTTAAGCGGAAATGGATAAACAGCTCGACATGTGTTTTTCGATTCAAGGCTTACACATAGAACATCTGTAACTGTCTCAAACAAAGTTTAAAATAGCCCCATACAATTCTGTTACAAGTAACATATAATATCTTACATTATTCTTGATTTATAATGCCCTGAAACTGTATACTTCTTCAAGAATCATCCTGATTATTATGTATTTTATTCTACACTCATGCACTTTCTACACTATTCAAAATATACCATCATTCAAATGATCTAATCATAAAAATACCTGCATTTAAGAAGTGTCAAGTAATTCTTGTGTGAAATATTAGTAATATTTCTTTGTAATTTCCTAGAATTTAAATATAAGAATAGCGAGCATATATGATATTGGAACGAAAATATTAATTAACACATTTGTTATAAGATCTTTCAAAATCCCGGCAGAAAAAAAGTGGCTTCGGAAGAATAGCAGGTGAAACATTTTCACCATTTTTTTATTCAATTTCCCAGAACTGAAATTTCAGTTACAAAGCAGGTGTTCAGCAAAACATTTAGATTAAATCTAAAATTTGTTTTGAAACATCTTGTTATTTAATGATTATCATGGCAACCACGCATGTCTAAATTTCCTAAATATCTACAAAATAAAGTTGCCAAAAATAAATTTTTTTTTGGAATCGAGAAAATATATATATATTTTTTTTGACAAGCTGAAAGAGTAAAGAAATATTTATCAATATGCTTCTTCGAATCTGAAATCATAAATGTTTTCTCACCTCTTTGTGATATTAGCTATTTTATTTTGTTTATCTTCCTTTCTTTGTTGTTTCTAAGCAAAAGTATGTAGTTAAGGAGGAACTACCTTTTGGAGGAGACTTGATCGAGAGTTTAAGGTATCCGACTACCCTAAAATTGTGAATTTTGCGAAAAATTGACAATTTTTTTATGATTTTATGTTATAGGCCATCTTATTAACTTTATAAAAATACCAAGTTTATAATTTTCCTTTCACTAGAACAAAAGCTGCAAGTGTTTTAGTAAAAGCAGATGCCCTTACTGTAAGCAAGATATATCATACTTTAAAACGCGTTTTACTCGAAATGTGTGTTTTTTTTTAAAATGGTCAAAGCGATTGTGTGCTAAAAAGTTTGAAAATAATTAACTGAAATTTTTTGTGTTGTTCTGAAAAAAGTAGAACTGTTTTCACCTTCAGATTTATCAATCACTGTTTTATTGCAAAATTTACAGTCCCTTATGTTAATATAATCACTGTTTTATTACAAAATGTAAAGTCTCTTATGTTAATATAATCACTGTTTTTTTTAGCAATTTCATATAATAACAAAAATAAAGTGCTCTAGTTTTTGTAAAAATTAAAATATCTCTTATCTTAAAGGTCATTTCAAAAATGAATAACATAGTAACACATCAGAACTGAAAAATTGGAAGTTTGCTCATAAACTTTTGGTACAGAAGGGCCGCGATTATATAT
The DNA here is from genome assembly GCA_019973975.1 of Trichonephila clavata. Classification (NCBI taxonomy): domain Eukaryota; kingdom Metazoa; phylum Arthropoda; class Arachnida; order Araneae; family Nephilidae; genus Trichonephila; species Trichonephila clavata. Next base: position 3,675 of record BMAO01013971.1, read on the forward strand.
TTTTTTTGTCAATTTTTATCCATTTTAGTAATAATAATTTCTTTTTCTCCTCTTAATTTTAGCATGTTTTTCTTAAAATGTCTAAGCAAATCTCAAAACAACAACAAAAAAAATCCTCATATCTCAATTTTTTTTTAAAAAAAAGTTGTCGCAAGTATCGGTTATCTTAAAGTCAGTTGTTCAGAAAATATTAGTGTTTGTAGTTTCCAATTTTATTTATTATTACTTTTTCCTACTTCTTAATATCACAAGACATATTAAGATCCTTGTAACAATATATATATTCTTGAATTATCTAAAAAATGCTAATATCTTTTAAAATTTAAAATGTATTTCTTGTTATAATATTTTTTTTAAAAAATGTTAACAATGCACCACGAAAAAACAATTTTAGTTTTTACTAAGAAATTAAAATGTGATATTTTGAGCAAATGTAGACGCGCGGAAACATGATAATAGTTCTAAAAAACAGAGCTTCTGACACGATTTTCTTGGACTTTATTCTTTGAATAGGTCAATGATTGAAATTAATAAAAAAAATAATTGTTTTAATTTTATTTAAATAAGAAAATTCAGTATTTATGAATTTGTATGATTTATGTTGTGCTAACCAAAAACGAGTCAAATTATGGAGCTTTAGGATGTCACTTCAAAAATATTACAAAATCTGCTGAAAACATACCCACAGTTGATTTCAGAACTGAATTTAGCCCTTGTTTCCTGTTTCTGTTGTTATTCACCATTTTTCTATTAATTTTTGCACAATTTTCTACGATATATTCAACAAATCTTCCATATAGGTAAAATATTTAAATCAAATCCATTAAAAAAAACGAACATAATTTTTTTTTTTAAGTCAAGAAAAACAAACATTCCACAGCGTAACATCAGATAACCAAATTGATCTGTGGATCTTGATTTTATTTCCCTAAATCAAATACAAAAAAAATTACAGTCATTTTTTTAAAAAAATGATATTTCAAATATTTCTTGACACTTTCAATTTTAACAGAAGGATAAGAATCTAATATATGTAAATTAATTTCATCTATTTATATTGATAAACTGAATTTTAGAAATATCCATAAAATGTTAGATACGAAAATAAAGAATCTCATCCTTTTAAAAATAATTTTTTCGATAGCTGCCAATATTTTTTGTCTAAAATTGAAACGGTTCTAGCAGGTGTTAGTCATATCTCCTATCGAACACCTGCCAAGTTTCAATATTTCCAGAATAACCAAGACATAAACAAGATATCATTCATTGGCATGGCCAAGTAATTTTAGCGCGTTTTTCACATGTTGTATATTTTACCATAATACAACTAATGAATTTTTTAGTAACAGAAAGTAGTACTGGACTAAAAGAAAAATTTAAAAATAATTAAATTTAAATATGATTCGGCTCATCTAGGGCACAAACGCGACCAAATGCCGAAAACCCGAGGTCAATTGGTTGCTTATTGGCTGAGAAAAAGGTACGACAAAATATGGAACGAAGACGAAGACGAAATTTGCGTCCTAATAGCGCTTTTGTTCCACTACGTGAAAAACGCGCTCAAAAGTATGATGAACAGAATATAATTTAGCGAACATAATTAAGCCTGATTGTAAGATTTCATGATAAAAATAATGTGAAATGTTTAAAAATAACATTTTCAGGTGGATATATGAATAAATTCAGAATGAGATTTTAAAATAATTATTACATAAAAAAAATTACAAAATTTTCGGACTATTAAAAACACACAACTTACCTCTTTCAAAAAGGATTTTTCTTTTCCATAAGAATACTTCAGAAATAGAAAACGACCAACTTCATGCGCTGTCAAGTACAAGTGTTGTGTGTGTGTGTTATTGGTCTTCAAGGTGTACATATTTTTTTTTTTTTTATGATTCAGTGAGTACTGACATTCTCAATAACTGAGATAATAGAAATTCAACACGCACTACCGCTTTTTAAAATATTCTTAATTCCAAGGAAAGCAGAATACTACAACTAAAATAGACATAATATCGTTTGCATCTTTCGTTGCTAAGCAACGGCATTGAATACATGGTAATGTAAATTAATGCAAATAGTTCGCAGAAAGTGATAAGAAAATACAATTGAAAGAAAAGATGCTTAAAAGCCTTTACTCAAACTAATGTGCCGTACCTTTTTTTAAACAAAATCATTCTTCAGGGCCCACATCGATGGAAAAGCTATATTTTTTATTTAAAAAAAAAAGGAATAATGATAAATGTTTAGTAAAAATTTGCAAAAAAAAAAAAAAGACAAGTAGTTTTGTTATAGAATATCGAAAACCAATAATATAATAGAATAATACCAAAACCCATAAAGAGTATAATATAAATACTGTCAGCAGCATGGAATTTTAAGCAACAACATTTTCATTTTGCTAAACATGTTTAAGATTTGCTTAAATATCATGGATTTATATAAGAAATACGAAATTTATCAATTTTGTATGAAAACTGATATTACACATTAAAACATAAAAGATATTTACAAACAAATACCAGAAAAAGAAGAGGTAAAATGAGTATATAAAAATTGGATTAAGAGAAATTGAGGTATGACCTATTTATTTTTATTTGCAATTCTTTAATCTCAACTCTCTGCATTGACGCAACAGTTTCTCAATCGCACTTAGTTTCAGTCTTACTTTATTGACTTTATCAAAAAGAAACCATTTTGCTGCGTTAAAAAAAATAAACAAATTACAAATATTTTTTCTTAAAAAATACAATTTTTTGTTAAGTTAGGAACAAAATAAGGATCGATCAAATATTTTAAGAATTTACATTCAATATGATTTCTGATTCATTGTTCCACATTAAAGAAAAAAAATATTGCAAAGTAAAATGAAAGAATTCTGACAATTGTATAATAGTATTATTAAAGAATAATTTTTATATACAGGTACAATATATAATTTCAATAATTTATTATTTGTATCAAATTTATTTTAGCTACATCTCTGTTTCACTTTCCCTAAGAAATAATTTAGAATGAATTATTATCAATGCACTAAACTTATTTCGAACTACCCTTTATATTCTGGCAAATAACATTTATGTTTTTTACACTACACATATCCACCTTTAAAATTCCATAGTTTTTTAAATATTTTTTTAAAGATATAATAATTTTCTTTTAAAAAAATCGAAGCATTAAATTAGTTTACCATGGACTTGCAAAATTTTATTTTTGCATTATTTCATCACTGATCAATTTTCTTAAAAACATACTAAATGGTGCTCGAAATTATAGTCGTAATATGTCTTTACAAGAAAGAAATGATTAAACACTGTTAGAAGGTCTATACCATATATGTTTCGTAGTGTAAAATATTTAGTTCTATTTAAATTTCGTTTGCCTTATTTTGAAATAAAATTTTTGATCTATTTTTTAAAATTATAAAGTAATTATAGATATTGTTTAGGCTGAAAATTCTCTTCCATATTATTATCGTCTGCTTTAATTCAACATATAATTCACGTAACTCCAATTTATCTGATTACTTAATTTATTTCCTGATATATAATCGTTTGTTGCGACAGTTAAGTTGCTCAAGTTGGCGTTTTTTGTAATTATTCGAAATTTAATTTTTGAGTTGGAGAAAAGAACTGAAATGCATAATAGAAGTTTGTTAAACATAATACGCTTTAATTTCTGTATATTTTCGAGACATCATTCATCTGGAGATGTTTTTGATTATTTGAGGGATTATAAGGCGTCCATGTGGATTTGACTTTGCCTAATATTAATCCCAATATGGATTATCCAAAATAAAAGTTTTTAAACTGAAAATGCTATTCTTTCGTTAGCACAAGGAATGTAAGAATTTTATTGTTAGGTAGTTTTTCTTCTGTTCCAGAAGCAATGTTTAACATTTACCTGCTAAACATAATAAGCAAAAAGATAATTAGCATAAAAAAGCCTGACTTCAATCAATGATAGCAAAAGTAAATTTAAGAAATAGCAACAAAAAAAATTATGTAATTTCACTATTGTGCACATTTCCTTTAAATAATTTTAAAATTTACTAACATTTTTAATTTTTAATTGTTATACATTCATTCCTGTTTAGTTGACATAACATACCTGTCGCATTCATAATTATAAAGCTCTAAGAAGACCATAAAAGGTTCAGTTTCTACTTCGGTCACATTTAGAATTTATTAAAATACTTTTAATATTTCCTATATCTTTTTTTTTTGACGCTATGAAATTGCTTACGCATACCCTGCTTGTGATACTAATTTCTATTTATTGTTTATTCGGGAGCAATTAGTATTTACACATAATGATATACCGTAAAATCCTGCGTATAACGCTCACTTTTAACACAAAAAATTAGATCGGACTTTGAGGGTACGCATTATACGCCGAGTATAAAAATGAGAGCTTTAAAAATAAAATAAAAAAAGATGAGCATAGAGTGAAACACTGATTATTTAAAAGTAATAACATTCCTAATGAACTTAAAGTGTTATAATTCTAGAAGTATACTATTGTTTCAAAAGCTTCGAATAAATGACTTCAAAAAGTATATGGTTATTTCACGCAAACATTTCAAGTTCCTTCGTAAAAAAAGGGGTGCACGTTTTACGGCGAATATACCTACGAATTAAAAATTGGAGCTTGAAAGTATAGGTGCCGGGTTTTACGGTATCTTTCAAATAACACACAAGTAAAGTTTAAGATATAAAAACACAACAAATTAAACTTTCGCAAAAATAATAATTTAATTTTTTTTGTGAATGTATCTGAAGGAATTGTTTTCGTTCTTGTTGGTTCATTATTGTGTAATACATACATCGAGCATAAGATAATCATATCAGACAAAGCTGCACAATATTTAGCAAAAAATTAGAAACTTAGCATTAAGAATTTATTTTTGAATTCAGGGGATTTCATTTTAATCTATAGAACATGGGTCGGCAACCTATGACACGCTTGCCACATGTGGCACGTGGTACAATTCTCAGTGGCACTTTGCACTACCCTACAAATTTGTAAATTTTGAAGGGGTGGAAGTTGATAAATTTTTGTGATGACCTTATTTGACAAACTTCTTCAAAAATATGGAAATTTACGGAATTACGGAAAAAATCTGAAAAATAACTCTAAAGATAAACTTACAGCTTGTAGCGGTACCATCTATATAAGCTATTTTTTAAGTTACTGAATGTCATTTCTGGGGAGATTTAGTCGATTGAGAGAAAAAATTGCTTGTACTCTATTTTCCGTTTTTGGCTCTACTTATCTAAATCTTTCCTCATATGAAAAGTAGCGAGTCCACAAAGGATCTGTTCAACAACTGAATGCTCAGAATCGTGTTAAATTGAAAGTCACACATTATACCACTGATTCTGTGACATGAAAGTAGAGTGGTATAAGCATTAGGTTCGCATTAAAATGTTTATTTAACTATAATGAAGGGAAATATTTATTTGTTATGTTGTTTATTTCTTATTTTAATAAATATGTATAAAAATGCATAACAAATGTACACTTTTAATTTTTAAAATTTTTGTTTAAGAAATAGTTATATTTCATGTGCTGTTTATTTTTATAATTAGAAATATATTTAAACGATGCAAAACTAAAACTATAAACCTATTTCATTGACCTTTATTCTCTAACTCTGTATGCATTACAACGGTAATCGAACTGCTTTAAAAATGTCCTACTACTGTATGGCACGCTGAATCATATTGACAAATTGATTTGGCACGCCAGAGCTGAAAGGTTGCCGACCCCTGCTATAAAATATGATGCGGATGCCTAATAGCAAGAGTATAAGGCATGGTATTATCGCCACTCGAATGCTTTCCGATGCTTGTGTTTCCTCGTAATGGTAGCAACTCTATAGCACTTTTATCCAATATAGCAATGCATATTTAAGTCGCCAATTTGGCGATGCTTCTGTACTGTTTCGTCTAACCTCCAATAGGATTTCAATCATATACAAATCAGTTTGTTTTATTCACCGTTTGATTTAATTTAAAAGTCACGGGTTGGTACAAGTATAACATGTCACCTAATGGCGTAGAGTCTTTATTGCACCAGTTTCTCAACCACACTTCCAACAGGTTTCCATAAACACGGGACGCTTCTTGGCCACAAATGATCTCCGACAGTTGGCGCTCAAGGCATGTTTTGTAATATTCCAAAGAATGGCAGCGATCTGTGGGTGATACTTGCATTCGCAGAATTTCTTTAAATGTCGTTAGCCAATTGAAGCCCGAGTCAGTTGAACAGTTGGCGACGAAATCTTTGGCCCTCGCCAAACAACCCGAATTCAGGAGTAGATCTGAAATTTATCACATGCAATGAGAAAATACAAATGAAAATACAGGCTCTAATGTATTATTTTGTATTTGTCAGTAATATGTGAAAGGCATTAAAAGTTATTAAAGGCGTAAGTCGATTTATTATCAAGGTTGTACGGCAAAGTAAATGTAAAAATATATTCTTCTATGATTTTAGCGAGAATTAGATATGCAATCATTCATATCAAGATTACCGTTGATATAAAAAAAAATAAATGCTTCAAAAATTTTGTGTGACATGTCTTTTTTTTATATGATGAAAATTGGGATCTAATAAATTTTTTTTCAATTTTGCTTACTCCGCAATCCGATCTGAAGGATGGGGTTTGGAGGTTATCCCCTCCCCATAGACTAACAGATTTTAAATTTTTACCATAGAATTTACGCTTCGGCGCTTTCGTCTCTATACGTGGTTTATAAAATACAACTCTTATAACAGACTTCTGTACACGCCACTGCAATGACTGATGAGCTTTATCTTGAACAACATGACTTAAATCTCCTAAATTAGCGTACCTAAGGCATTATCACTAAGGATGACTAAACAATTTAAGCTCTGTTGAAAAGTTTTACAGAGCCATCAAAATAAAAGAACTACAATCATTTTCCTCCGAAATGTGTTCTTACATATAATTTTTTTGTTCTTCAATTTCTGAAAAACTTGAACTTTACAATTAACTACTGTCTTAGTAGCAAGCATATGCACATTGAACATAATTGAATTTAAATTTGTTTCAATGCATTTTTTAATTTTATGCTTATTTTTTGTACACATGCATTGTAGAATATATCTTTTCTGTGGACATCAGTGATTCAGCGGTTTTTTGGACTAGTGCCGACTTAAAGTCTCTATTTTTTGCCAGTTCTTCGACATTACCTCTATAATGATACATATTGTATATTTCTGTGTATAAGTCTGAGGAGTTTTGAAGCTTTTTTAAAGTAAAAGTAAGAGGGTCGACTTATAAGCGGATCCACTAATTAAAAAAAAAGTAATTTTAGAAAAACTTTTTAAAAACATTTTCCGTTAGACATGAACAAGCTATTTTAATCGCTTGATTTTTACACTAAACTTTTACACTAAAAGAGCAAGAAAAGAGTTATATAAATCCTTCAAAATTAGTGTCAGATATTGCTACCAAAAATTCATATTTACTTATTGTGAAATCTGAAAGTACAGGATTATTCCATAGCAAGTCCCCCCCCCATGACTCATGTGCGGTGTCTCTTTTCACGCTCTTTTTCCAAACAAAAAAAAAATAGCGCAGGAAGTATTAATATAGTAAATACTAGTAGGATTCAAAAGTTCCCGGACTGAGCCTATAACGTGGAAAATGTTCGCAATAGAGTGACTACAATAACATTTCTGTGTTATTGCAATCTTCCCCTTTCCTAAAAAAAGTTTATTCAAAATCACGTGATCGGTGGGTCGGCATGGCAACGTATTTTGTAAGCAGACATATTTAGTCGTCGGTGATTGAAAGAAATTGCGTTGTTAAGCGGATAATGGATATTAATTTTTGTGTACGTTTTTGGGAAAAAGTGGTACGGAGACCTACGAATTTATGAAGCAAGTGTAAGACTGTGAAACATTATCGCGAACACAAACTTTTGAGTGGCATCGACCTTTCAGAGAAGGCTGGAAACTTCGAAAAGGTTTCTGCGGCGGTATGTAAAAACAGGCTTCAAACAATAGCAGAATCAGTAGGGATATCCTCGGCCACGTGTCAATGGATACTGACTAAGGATCTTAGCATGCATAGGGTGTTTCAACATATCGTTTCCCTCATGTTAAACGAAGACCAATCTGCAGTGCAAAAAGTGCATCAGAGGCTGAATTAAAAGATATGGCTAAAAATGGATTCCAGAAATGTTTCGATGACCCTTACAAGCCATGGCAAAAGTGTATTGTTACTCAAGGGTCTTATTTCGAAGGAGGATGTGTTTCAGTATTTTAATTGGTAATATTTTTTTAAGTTATAGACTCAATCCTGGAACTTTTGAATCCTACAACGTATAAAAAAAATTAAGTGAATGAAAAAATCTGTTAGTTTCAGATAGTTACCACAAACAAAACTATTCTCGTTGGTGTTTTAGTTTACAGTAATTTGATTCGAAAATATTGCGCCCGTTTTACCATTGTGGCAATATTTTCACTCGCATGGGGACATATTTGAAAGTTACATAACATTTCATCAATTCGGTTTTCGAATTTTACGCAAGCTTTTGAAGAAAAAACGTATTCTCTTGGCTTATATTCGAAAATACAGTCGTGCTCCGATTTAACGAACCCCCGATTTGACGAATTTCACGATTTAACGAAATTTTTTCTTTCTCCGATTAAAATGAAGACAAAAACCCTCAATTAAAGATTAATAAATCCCGATTTGACAAATTATTTCAATAGTTAAAACATATTTTTTATTAGTTTTTTTAGAAAAAATTAGATTGTTTTCAAATGATATACTTTTTGCCCGGAACAGAAAGAGGATTTTTATAGTTCGCAGCAAATTTCGGCGGGAAAGAGTTCAGAACATTATTAGACTTTACAGGTGCTGATGAGTCATGAGTGCAACCTATCGTGTGAGTTTTGAATAGGACAGAAATTTTATTTCGTATCTCATCCCAGTCCATAAATAAAGAGATATTTTAAGATTTTAACGGTTATGGACACGGAGTACGTGCTCGTTAAATCAGTGGGTCCGAAAGTCTTGTGGGCGGTCGCAGCAGAAACCACGAGTGCAGGGGGCTGGAGAATATTTCTCTCCCCTCCAGTTCCCTGCCTAAATTGTGGAGGTGGAGATAGACGGTGTCGCAAACTATCGTTAAGAAGTCCAACCTGTCTCACAGGCTCTGGCAACTTTCATTTCTTCCCGAAAAGAAGGAAACGACAACAACGGTTATGTTACATTTGATGTGACGAACTGCCTATCTGTGCAACTAAAATTCAAGAAATTGTTCAGCTGTCGGAGGCAATGAATAGCGATTCTGATGCAGAAATTGATAATGAAACTATCATCAAAAGTTTTACATTTTCTAATGCTTTACATTGTTTGGAAACCGTGAGGAAATACCTTATGCAGAAGGATGGAAATGATGCAGTATTTTTTTCTCTGTATAAAACAGAAAAAATAACTCTTTGGAGTAAGGAATCAAAAAACTGCCAAGCATCTATCAGTCAGTATGTGACGGGTCTATACGCGGCTCTACTAACCCCTTGAGGACTCTTTAAGGAAAATAGTTAATTCAACCAACTTTCCCCGAGTGAAGAAAGTGTGATTATGTAAATTAAGTATATTATATAAATTCTGTATTCGCGAGTTTTAGGAGTTAGTTGGTGAGTGAAGGATCGTGAAATGATTGAATGCAATCGGAGTTTATCAATTGAAGATTTCTAAGAGAGGATCAATCGATGGTGATTAAATCCGGATAAGGATCTCATTCAAGGACTCCAGTGTAGGACTCGACTTCATAAAAGTACAGGTATCGTGATCCTTATTTAAATAGAAGTATAGCTTATATTAGTGCGAGACGTAGTTTATATATTGACATTGTTAAGTTATTGTGGAATCAGTTGAGGGTTCATATTAGTATCCCCAGGCTATTGAGTCTCACCTCCGCGCTCTGCTATCTGATCTGTTATCTTAATTATATTATTATTGTGTCTGCTTGATATTTTGGTGACAATAAAATAATTAGAGTGAATCATGTCTACCAATTATTCAGTTCCTTCCACACACCTAGCCGAGTCTGAGGGTGTTCAAGGGGGTTCAGAGGGAAGCAGGAACCGACAGGCATTACAAGTATTTTAAAATTTCCAGTTAACTGGGGCATAATAATTCATTAATAGTATTTTTAGCTATTGAATAAAAAGCGTATAATCTTTAACTATGGATATTTTTATGCAGTTGCTTATTATAGAACTTCCAAAAGGTAAATGCAAAAAATTTGTATTTTGTTTAGACCCCGAATAACTCCGATTTAACGAACAAAATTTTCGGCCCCGATGAATTCATTAAATCGTGGGTTCGACTATATACGGAAATGCTTTTATGATGTACTTTCAGAAACGAACAAATAGTAAACGTTTTTCAGTTCTTGATAGCTGATATAAGACTAACGAATGTAAATTTCAATACTTCGACAAAGTTTCGATTTTTTTTCTTAGAATTTACGTATCTATATATCATCTGTAACTGTAATATCTTAATTTCCGAAATCAAATCTGACATCGCTTTCCTTCACTGCTTTTTGTACGCTTCATTAATGTTGCTTGAAGCAAACTCTCTTTGTGCACTTTTTTCTACGAATAATTCATTCGGCATGCGATTTCTCATGTACTTTTTACTTGGAAGATTACTTGCTGTTTTCAAAACACTGGTGGTAAATTTATGAATTCATTTAAATGAAATTAAAACTTATCCTTCAAAATATGTTTTTAGTCCAATACTTGATTTGTCACCCAAATTAGTTTTTAATGGCAAAACGAACCTAAAACAGTGTAATAAATTTAGGGAAAATACCATATATTTCTGGATACATGCCGATTCATGTACAAGTAGAGGGTGCACTTTTTCTTTAAAAATTTACCCATAATTCAAAATCTATACATAAATCAAATAGAAAAAACCTTGTAATATTCAATTATGTGTCAAATGGATGAAACAGTTTCCTACCAAGCTGCTTAAAAGTGAAACGCCAGACATAAATAATCGTATTTTTGGTGGCCTAATCTGAAGCTAACACATTTTTTCCCATTAATTTGTTATCTTGTCCACCACCTATGATTATCATACTTTCTGCGCCATTTTTGTTTGTTTGAAAAATGAGCAGGAAACAAAATTCGTATATGGCTCGAGAGAGTCGATCTATGCTTCATGCTTTGAGGAATGAGCCAGTGAGTGAGAGAATATTAATGTCTCACTATTTTAGCTACTCGAGGACTTTTTGGCGACGGACCTCATAATTTGGAACCATTGTCGAGGACAACACCTGAGCTGATACCTCCCTCTTCTAACTTCCTCTCCACACCAAAGGGAGGACCTTTGATCTCTCGACAGATTTAACGTGCATCGCTCTTCTACACGGCTAGTCTTCAGCTGTTCTTAGCTCGAACTCATGACACGCCAGCCACGAATCCATTACCTTGACCACTAGGCTACCGCGGCCACATGCATGGAGAAAAAACTCTGTGCATGATGGTCATACGCATTCGGACATCCCGAAGAGGGAATGTGAATTTTACAAACTGTTCGAAAACTCGGATTTAGACACCTACTTTGAAAGATTTATGTGATCTTTCTTTTTTTCTGTTAGGATAAATTTACCATTGATTTCCGAGGAAGTTGGAAATTCCAAAAAGAGCTTTGATCATGCCTATCTGGTTGTCGTGACGTTCAAAAAAACAACTAATCAACCGACTGTCGTCACAAAAACGTATCACTTACTTTATGGTGCCAAAAAGTAAATCAATTTAAATTGCATCTTCAAGTGTGACGGAAACGATTTTTTGAACTAATTCATAACAGAATGAAGCATTTTGGATTACGATGAGAAGCTGTGAATTTTGAAAATTTCGCCATGTATACAAAGAGAAACTAAATGTTTTAAAAATGTTTCCATGCGGAATTTAGTTATTTATTTTATTTGGAAGTACTTTCTCGTAAATAATTGACATATTTCTTAAGTGCGACTTGCGACTCCACCGCATAAAAAAACATTTTCTGTAGTATGTTGACAACGTGAATCCCTGTGGCTGAGTGGTAGTGCATTGCGCTTCCACACCACAGGTCTGAGGTTCAAACCTCGGGTTGGGCAAGGTCGGCTCAGCCTTTCATCCCTTCAGTGGGTCGATAAATGAATACCAAGCTTGCTTGGGAACTTAATACTGGGGGTTTCGCGTCAGACTGACCACCTGATCGGAACATCTGCTCATGCTCCCCAGGGACCAAGGTCACGTATACTGATATGGGCACAGTAGGCCTTAGCCCTCATGGGCTGTTGCGCCACTGAGTTATTTCGACAAAGCTGTTAGTCATAATAAGTATTTTTGAATATTTTTTTTGTGCGGTTTCTTTTTATGCGGTCCGTATCTTCCGCTCAAAAACAGGTTTTACTGTACTTAATTTAAGTAAATAAATTTTCCTCTCATTAAATGAATCAATACTATTTATCTCTCAAGATTATAATCAAAATTTTACTTATTTTAAAAATTGTTCATTAATAATTAAGGACCAATTATCAATAATCAATCAATTTAGTCAAGAATTCAAGTAAGAAATGGGCGTCATAAAGCAAGATATACAAAATCATTTTTCTCAGGACGAAGATTTATGCTTACCTTTTAAATTAATAGTAAAGTTCGCACAAAGGTAAGTGTGTGTTGACTGCAGGGCGTGCATCAATCTTGTGTATCTCTCAAGTTGCCAATAAGTTTGACACTCCCCGTATAAAGTCTTGTAACAATCATGGAGAGAAACGATGTGCCTATAAGAAGTATAATTTTAATTTCAAAAATATACTTTGATTAACAGTGTAAATTTATAACATTTATTTATAAGAAATTAATAATAGAGTTTCAAACCACAATTTGAAATGCCCTTAAAGAGAAGATAGTTCATTTTCATGTCACAACATTTATTTCATTATAACTAAATTATTAATCGTTTTTAAAATTCCTTATAAAGGTGATATGACTTTTCTTCATACACATTAACTCAGCGATACTCAACCTGAGGCCCACCGAGCCTTTTTAAGTGGCTCGGTCATGGCCCATTTTGCTCTGAGAAATTCTTTTATTTAAGACAATGTATTAAAAATTTGGTGGGAAATTCTTTGACAAGAGAAATGAAATATATCAATTTTGCTTTTTTTACTGTCGATGTCGTAGGCTGCGAATTGATATCCCCCCCCCCAATTTTTAATGGTTACGGTTAGTGATAGCAGACAACAGTGGAGTAGCGACAATTTTATGGGTGGAACTAATTTTGAACTATCTTTCATACCTTGAAAGCGAAAAATATTCGAACGATTTGGAAGTTCACTGTTTTGTAGTGATAGACAAACATGGATCAGTACTTGTTTGATTTTTTACTCAAGTGTTGTATTTAAAAAATACCAATAAACAGGAATCATTCAATGACACTTTTCCTCTTTTAAGAGGTGATATATATATAAATAGGCTTTATTGAATGTTATTTGCAACAACAACGAATTGTTTTATATATTGGTGATGTCACAGTAGTAACAAAGACATCCTAAAAAGTTTGTAATATTATTGTTAATCATATGAAACCGTTTATGATGCAAAAATTGTGAAGGAATGTTTCTCAAATTCATTTAATTTAATGTTAGTGATAAGAATAAAAAAATATTAAAAAGATAATTAAAAAAAAGCAAAACAGGAACTATAATATTTTGATCAATTTTCCATATTTTAAATTTCCAATGTTACCTTAATCTTAAAGCATCCCCCCCCCCGTTTAACCTTATGTTTCGACCCGCGCGAAATAGTTAACATTTGCATGCGGTCCACGTGAAATGGCTGACATATGTATGCGGCCCAGCAGAAAACAAGTTGAGTACCCCTGCATTAACTAATCGGCTCTTCTACGGTGAAGATATCCAAAAAATCAATTGCTTTCAATTCTTTTCGAAAAAGGTTTTCTTTGTTATCCAGAAACTAGCTTTTCCACTAATACTCGTAGTAATCGATTCTATGCATTTTAAGGGAATATTTTTTTTATATTTTATTATATTTTGACTTTAAAAATATTGAGGAAATAATCCCACATGAGTCTTATAATAATTTTCCTCGATATTAAAAATGTTGAGAATATAAATTCTAACGAAAATTGTTATATATCGTTTTTTTTAAGTCACAGTAACCGAGTGGTCAAGGTCGCGAACTCATGACCAGTGTTGTTTCTGTCGAACTGTGCTTTCGAATCCTGGTGCAACTAAAGACCCGAAATGTAGAGGAGTTGTCGATGCTCAAAATTTGTCCATTGGCGAAATGTGGAAGCTTGGATAGTGGTGAGCCAACTGAGTGGGATGTCACTTGACTGGGTTTCGAAATTGCGAGGTCCATCCCCAAAATACTTCGTGTTGCTGACGAGCCTCCATGAAAGCTCGATTGCTTTTAAAGTCCCTTCTTGTAGAGGGGTTGATGCACGTCAAATCTGTAGAGCAGGAGGCTCAAACTTGTGGCCCACGACGAACATATTTGCGGCCTCGAGCAATATATCAGCACACAATAATGTATACCGTAAAATCCTGCGTATAAAGCACACCTTACTTTCAAGCTACATTTTATTGCTGCGGTAACCAAGTGGTCAAGGTATCGGATCATGACAGGCATGTCGTGAGTTCGATCTCAATACCACTAAAGACCCGCCGTGTAGGGGAGCGATGCACGTTATCTGTCGAGATCTCAAACGTTTTCCCGTTGGTGTGGTGTGGTAGTTAGGAGAGGGGGCTCCGTTCAGGTGTCGTTCACGTCACTTGACCATGGTTCAAAATTAAGCGGACCGTCCCCAAAAGCCCTCGTGTAGCTGAACAGTGGGACGTTAATATTCACTCACTTGGAAATCATTTATTCGAGCTATTACCCCAGGTTTTTGAAAATAATTGTATATTTCTAGAACTACAGCCATTTAAGTTTATAAGGAACGTCATTTCTTTTAATTAAACAGTATTTCGATATATGTAGAAGTTTAATTATTTTTTACCTCACTTTTTTTTTTAAAGTTGTCACTTTTATAGCTGGCATATACCCCGTGCACCCGAAACTATTGATCTTATTTCTTGTGTTTAAAGAGCGCATTTACGCTCCGGATTTTAGGGTAATAAAATAACGAAACTTCTCACTAAATAAGAAAGTTGCAGAGAAGCGATATCAAGTGTCACTGTGTAAACACTATATTTTTCTTGTTTTTTAATATATGTTTATTATAAGGTATTACCACTTAACCGAAACATATGCACATGCACCCCTAGCGCCTAAGATCTCGAAAACTGAGATAGGTACAGCAGGCCTTGTTCCTCATAAGCTGTTGCACCATTGAATTCAGTTCAGTTATATGGTATTACGTTTCTTTGAATATTGACTTCTTTGCGGCCCACTTCAAGTTAAACCTTGTTCAATTGACTCAAGTCAGGGGACTCTGTAGGGGCCCAAAGCCCTTATTTTGGTGCCGGGTGAAAATTTGCAAATTGGAATAACTACTCAGGTGTCGTCCCTCTCAGGGGGCTCACCTTCTTTAGGTGAGTACGGGTGTCACAATCCCGAGGTGCCCTAGTGATCTTTTCCCACGGGGTTTACTGTCTTTGGTAAACACGGGCTTCACGAACCCGGGGTACTCTAGTGATCCTTCTCTATTTTCGACCCTCTTTCTTGTCATTCAATTCATTCTTTCTTTCTCTCTTTCCGTCTAGACCACAGATATTAAAACAAACGTTTGGCGCAGTATAGCCGAAATCGGCTCTTGCGCCAATGAACTCCAAAATCACCAAATCAGGTGTCGTCCTCATCATTTGAGATCAGTTCAAAGTTATGAGATCCGTAACCAATAACTCTCGTGTTATTTTGAACTACAAGGTTATTAAGCAATCAAACAATCAATGAGATAGGAAAAGCCGGCTGAGTGGCTTGGTTGGTTTGCCGTAGGCCTTCTGCACCCAATGTTGCGGGTTCGACCCCGGCCCAAGTCGGTGGATTTTCATGATGCAGAAAATCGACAACGGCCATGTCGTATGAGTATACGGCATATAAAAGATCCCTGTTGTGCATGCTTGTCTAAAGTGTGGCCCAAAAGCTTTTAAAATGCGGCCCAAATTATGAAAAAATAGTTCAATTTACACATTTTTATTTAAAAATTAAATGTATGCACAAAATATGCTGCATTAATTTTTGATTTAATTGAAGAGTTTTAAAGAAGATTTCAAGATTTTCGAGAAAGCGAAGAATATTTCAATGTGTTTTCTACCCCGTTTTCTCTAGAAATAAATAAACTACCTTCAAACCTTCAAATGGAATGAATGCATTGAACTGCAAAGTGACATTCAACTGAAAGAAAAATTTGGGAATGTTTCTACACTGGAGTTTTATGAAGATTACCTACGCCGCGATAAATATCCTGATTTTCACACTCATTGGCAGTACTTATATTTGTGAACAGTTTTTTCCAATAATGAAGCATACAAAGAACAAAAATAGGACAAAGATCACTAACAAACGTCTTGAAAATACATTAAGAATTGTAACTTCGTCTATTGAACACGATATCGATTTACTTGTGTGTTCAACACAAACACAAATTCATTCATCTCATGAACTTGATTTTTTTTCTATCTTAATGAAATCCAAACTAAATGAAATGAAACTTTTACATATTTAAAACAAATGCGTTCCTATTCATGTCTAATTCAAATTTTAAAAAATTATAATAAAAATAAGTTAATTTATTTTGATAAAACTATATAGTCAATTTATTTTTCAATTTGTTAAGAAAATATTATATATGCGGCCCAGAAAAAAAAATTATTTCTTTTGCAATGCGGCCCACAAGCGGTCATAGCTTAGACACCCATGCTATAGTGTCTGTTTGGCTTGCGTGCTCTCGGCAAAATCAAATCCTAGTACATGTTTGCATCGTCAGAGCTCAGGGCTTCCCTTTGGAAAGGAAACTGGGTTTCAAAATTACCTGCGGTGATTGGTATACGCCTATATGGTGCCACACTAAAAGAAATAAAGAAAATCCGAGGAATGTACTAGGTCTGCAATGGAAAAACACCAAATGGCAGCCCATAAGAAATAAAAAAATATGATAGGAAAATACTTAAAGAAATCCTTTTTTGAGTTTATAACATATGTTGAGAAGCATATATATATATATATATATATATATATATATATATATACTTCTCAAACCAGTATTGTTATTTATCAAGATTAATAATTAAGCTGATAAATCCAATACATTCATTATACACACATATACATAAATATAGATATTATGAAATTTTTCTGTCTGCTCCTTGTCTGGGTTCATTTCTTTAATGAAGAGGAAAACAACTTAAATTGTCAAACAGCAATGATAAGAATAATTTTTTTTTCAAATTTTTTTTTTTTATGATTAATATATTTTTTGCACCCCTTTTGCATTTTTATCAAGACGTGAAAAAATTTCCTATGCCTATTCATTCATTCTAGTAATAATATATTTACTTTCTCTATAGTCTTTTTTAAATAAAATATATAAGTAATTACATGCCTCAAAGGTAGATAAAATTATCATTGCATATCTCTTGGGTCGAAGAAGGGGGGGGGGGAACTCCGCTGAATATTTTGACGAAACCTAAGTCGTATCGACTTAGGACAGATGGATGCCTTTACATTTATTATCAAGCGTACAAAAAGAATAATAATAATTAAATAAAAAGATTTTTTTTTCTTTTAATTTCTTTCCTGTATGTCATGTCACGTGAGAAACTTTTGGTTTTTGAAATTTAGGGGGAAATACACTAAGTGAAACCCGCGCGAATATTTGTCTTACCTGACTTGAATTTCAATAGCAAGAGAAAACCACTCCTGAATTTTTATTAGTCGTCGCCTGACCTTTCTTGTTCATCTTTTGTGACACATCTTTCTTCTTTAACAAGGTTTCTATATCTAGTGGAAACAAGTCATTTTTCCAGATTTCACCACAGTGAGCATTTTTTTTTTGTTAGACTCGGTCAATTGAGTTATGTTTCAAAAGAATAAACGGAGATAGGAAATGCACGGTATCATTAGTATTAAGAGCTCTAAAGACTCTTAAATTGCAAATGTTTCAATTTCTTGAAAAAAATATATGTTAAAGCCTCAACATTTCTGAGCATTTTGATACCAAATTTTTGTTGATACTGTAAAAAATTCTGAAGTTATTGAGAAATAACTAGTGAAATTTAAACAAACACCCTATCTCTTTCGTATATTTAACTTCATTTTTCTCAAAACAGCAAATTTTAGCTTGCTCGCATGATTTCTCGGAAACTATTTATGATATTAATTTGAAATTTCATACACGTGTTCAAAATAAGACTCTTCATAACTTATACTACAATTTTCAAGAAAAAATTTAACTAAACCTTCTTATTTGAATTTTAATTTATTTTTTTCTTAAAATTTTAAAATTTTCGTTATAATTATATTTAAAAAAACATTTATTTTTCTCTAAATTTCTTAAAAGTTAGTATAACTTCGAAAAGGAACATTTTTATACCAAGTAAAATTAATTTTGTAAATTTTGATCAATTTTGTATTTCAGAATCCTGCGCGGTGTAAAATACTGATTTTCATATTTTTAAAAAATTGCCCAATTTTTAATTCTTTATAACTTTTTAAATTTTATCTCAAATTCTCTAGAAATTTGAAAAATAATGTAAATATATATCATTATCATATGATAAAAATTTCAAATGATTGTTTTGTTTTATTGCTAAGTTACATTGGTTTGAAGAAGGATATTTTTTTCGAGTGTCAAGGGTCCTGAGGCGCCTTAAAGTATTTCTATTTCTCTTAGAGACTGTAATATATAAAATGCCTATAGTTTCATTGTAATAATTATTTTTTTAGCCAAACGCAACACACGTAATTCAAATTTCTCTCACAGAATCCAAATATAATTTTAATTGTTATTGTATAGCTATTTTTTGTAAATTGCACATACAACGGAGTCAGCAAAGCCCCCTAGTGCAGTGTTTCTCAAACTGCGGGGTGCACCCCCTGGGAGGGGAGGCATGATAACTCTACGAGGGGGGGGGGTTAAACACATTGAAAAGTCGAAAACATTTCTAAAAATTATGACTTTACTAAAAGTAAACAAACAAAATACATTCTGACATAATAAAAAATAAAATACGCATTTAAACTGATATAATACAGTTATAAATACATCAGTACCGCGCAACGTATATTTCATAATTAACTTAACGATACTAAGTTAAGAGCAAGTTTATTAATTACCAGTGAACCCAAAGGCTTGACATATATAAAATTATTTGCAAACACATTAACACTTATCTTGATAATTTGTGCGGTTTATAATTAATATCTTAAATGCTGATTAAAAATTACGCGATTCTCTCCCCAATGCCTCGTGTGCCCAAGCGTGTGTGGTGTATTGTGCGGGGGAGGGGGTTAGAAAAGGAATAAATAAGCAAACCCTTTTAAATAAGTAAATCCTTCCAAAACACTATCAAAGTTATTGAAATGCATTACAAAGCTTTCAAAATAATTTTATGGATAACAGTTCACAGAAAAGGTCATACTTCAAAAAGACACATATATATATATATGTCCAAGCAATTAACGCACTGACTAAGTGAATATTTACGCGTCGCACTGTTCAGCTACACGAGGGCTTTTGGTGACAGTCCGCGTAATTTTGAACCATGGTCAAGTGACGCTGACGA
Organism: Trichonephila clavata; assembly: GCA_019973975.1. Classification (NCBI taxonomy): domain Eukaryota; kingdom Metazoa; phylum Arthropoda; class Arachnida; order Araneae; family Nephilidae; genus Trichonephila; species Trichonephila clavata. The sequence goes on from BMAO01013971.1 coordinate 23,477, forward strand.
CACTTGAGCTGGCACCCCGCTCTCCTAACTACCACACCAACGGGAGGACGTTTGAGCACTCGACAAATTTAACGTGCATCGCTCCCCTACACGGCGGGTCTTCAGTAGTACTGGGATCGAACTCATGACACGCTAGCCATGATCCGATGCCTAGACCACTTGGCTACCGCGGCCACTAACGCACTGGCTGAGCGAGACATTTATATACGTCGGTGGTGCTTGTTAAAGTCGTATTGTAGGTTTAGCGTTAAAGTATACTATCATTGAATCCAAAACATTGTTATTGTATGAAAATTATGATTGAATATTGGGACGCAAGTATTGAAAGTTTGAGAAGCACTGTGCCCTTAGTTGCCTGACAGAGATTCTTTTCAGTTTAACTCCTATCCAGCAACCAGTAGCATACAGACTTTTTATACGTGTGTGTGTGGGGGGGGGGAGTCAGTTATAAAGAACACGTACATGAAAGCACCCAAAGATAATCTCGATGGTAAACACTAAATATGCTGTACAAATCGCTTAACACGAAACTGAAGGGACTGAAATATTTTTTCGTGTTACAGGATATTGCAAAAAAACAACAACCTTGCCATATATTAATATTAACAAAATTAAGTTTATCAGAGTTTATTTTATTTACATAGATATGTATATATGCATATATTTTACAAAAATCAACGAGACAAAAACATTTACAAGATCTTAAAGAAATTTAATACAAAACTTTTAATTTTTTTGAAAGACAAAACATTTGTGAGTTTTTAGGAAAATAATCTGATTTTTTCTTTGGATAGTTTTTTTTAGCATCAGATTGTCAACAAATTGTTCGATACCATTTTGTTATTCATTTCACAATTGGAATGTACGTCTAAATATCTGCGCATACTTTTCATTCTGTTCCTCATTTCGAATGATGTGGAATAAGAAGGAGCTGCATTATTCATTTCCTTATCGTCGTCGGAATTTGTATCAATGGTATTTTTTGAGCTTTGAAAAAACTTCAAAATGTCTTTGTCTGCCATAATTGGGGCTGTATCCACATTGTCATTATCTACTGAAATGAATTCTTCCAATAATACAATAGGACAGTCCCATCCGGTAGGCTTTTTCCGTATTTTGTTCATTTCCAGAAGGAAAAACCTTTCGAGTTAAGCGATTTTCGTTTCATGTTAAGAAAAAAATACATGAAGATACATAGCAATTTGTCGGGACCGTAGTATTATTTTGTATTAACCAATATTTCGTCTTAAGCGTTTTCGCGTTTTCTGTATTTTACTGTATGTTAGTCTATGGGGGGGGGGACCTCTTGCATACTCTACTGCCTGGAGCTAGCTGCAGATAGGCTGCTTTGTATGTATAGAATTCTTGGCTTCCTATTCTTTTTCGAGCATTTTGAGTGAGTTTTTGAGTTCTGTGTGGTGATATACGTGAATAAACACAAATGTATAGATAACCGTGTCAACATTTGTGACGGATCTATACGGTTCCTTCCACTAACCCCTTGGGGATTCCTTTTGGGCCATCATTCTTTCAACCAACTTTCTCCGAGGACAGGAAACATGATTATGCAAATTAAGTTTAATGTACATATTCTGTATTCGAGAGTTTAAAGAGTTAGCGAAGTGAGAATTGAAGGTTAGTGAAGTGAGGATAGCTTGGATGTGAAGTGAATAGATAAGAAGCTAGCAAACCGGCAGTAGTACGTATACGTAAACAGTGTACGACGCTAGAAGTTGGAAACTTGAAGAAGCGCTTAGTTCCACTATGGGAGAAGTGTTTAAGGCCACGTCTAAAATAGTAAAGGATTGCAAGAGTTCAGGTACTGTGATCTTATTTCAAGTAGAAGTTAGAGAGTTAAATTATTAGCGCGCTTCTAAATTAAAAAAAAGCTTTGTATAAGCTATCATAAGGATAGATATGCATGATCATATATATTATCCCCACGCTATCTTGTCTCACCTGCGTCCTCTAACTGATCAAATTTATCTTAATTAGAGTGTTATTTGTGTCTGTGTTGAATATAAAGATAGATAAATAAATAATTGAAGTTAATCATGTCGTCTGATCATTTAGTTCCTCCCACACATCTAGCCGGGTCACAGGGAATAAGGTATGTAAATTCCTTTCACATTTTTCATTGCTATAGAAAGAATGGTCCAACGAACGAATGAGTATTTATTAACGTCACCCTCTAAAACAACACGAGGACAACTGGTGAAGGGCTTTATAACTTTGAACCATGATCAAGTGACGAAGACGACACATGAGCTGGCTTCCCACTTTCCTAACTTCCAAGCCTAGGCAAATTTAACGTGGGTCGGCCTCCTCTACATGGATGATTTGAATCTTCTACGAGACTCGAGAACGCCGGCCACAATTTCGAGTCCAGAACCACTAGGTTACCACGGTCTCACATTTAATTTTCAAGTAACAACAATCCAAAATAATTGTGATATGAATTCTGCATTAACAAATATTCTTACTATAATTTCGAAATTTCTCTTTTTTACTTACTTTTAATTAGATATAGGCAGGGGCGTAGCTACCACCATATCAATGATACGGGGCCCCCAAACTACTGGGGCCTCAAAATGTGTAAGTACAACTCGTAAAATGTTAGCAATAGTACTATTAACAAAGCTCCCATTTCCAAAAATGGGCCCCCAAGGAATTTTGATACACAGCCCCCTTGGGACTAGTTACGCTACTGGATATAGCCTCAACATCTAATTTTGAATTAATTAATACCAGTTTTTTTATGTTCAACATAGCAATAGTCGCCCATCTGGTATAATGGCTAGTGACGCTAACTGCGGTGTCGTAGGGCCTGGGTTCGAATCTCGGAGAAAGCATGGATGTTTGTGTTGTAATCCTTCCTTCTTTCCTTTGTGTTGTAAGCCCCCGTGTGATACATTGTGTGGTGCATGAGGTTTATAAATGTTCTCAACAACAAAAAAATACATAGCAATAGCAAAAAGCGCAGTTATAGTGAAATATCTTCAAATTATTTTTTTCCAAAGTAGAAAATGTTTTACTTTTCTAAAAAGGATATTGTATTATGCATTTAACACTCAAAACCTGTTCTAGGGAATAACCGAGATTAAGAAAACACATACCTGCAAATATTTTGTAAATCGGGGTCTTCTAGCAACACCCTCCCCCGTCTTCTGCTCACAATTGTTTCTATGAATGGGAAATCTTTTTCCAGATAAATATTCAGGCATATATGTAAAGCTTTAGACATGGGATGACAGCTTTGCACCAATTTAAATGTACCTAAAAATGAAAAAAAAAAAGTAATATTAAGTTATAATACTAAATACAAACTATTACATTTACAGTTACAGTTTTGATTTTATCTGTATATAGATAGCCATCTTAATATATTTCCAAATTCCTGCTTTTTTGATTTTATTGAAGAATTTTCAATTTCTAATGTTTAATTTTAACTTCGATTGAAAAGTGCAAGTTATAACTGATAAGATATATAAAATTAGATTTTATATGAATATTTAAAAATGTTTAGGAGAATTTTAACAATAGTTCTAAGAAGTATAAAAATATACTTATGGGACTCAATAAAATTAAAAAGAAAAAAATAATGTGCTGTTTAATCACACATTAAAACAACACAATAATGTATAATGCCTTTTTAAAAATATGAAAATATTTATAACATTTCAAGACAATAGCTTATAGTGTGTGTTACTCTTAACACTTTTTAAAAATTAAATTCACATTATTTTTGAAAATAATAATATTAAATATGCAAACAAATTTACCTTTTTTCTAAAATGCTATTGCGTAATGCAGCACAGTAACATCTTACAGAAGTAATATTGATTAAAAGATTATAAAAATATCAAAACCATAAAACATTTTCCATGGAAATACAATTTTATTAAGAATTTGGGGATATAAAGTTTTAAAATTTCTCATGATAGTTGACGAATGTTTGTCTAGTTCTTATTATTATTATTTATATTGAGAAGGGAAGAATTTCACCAATATAAAATAGCAGTAAATTTTCTATTGTTTAATTTAAAGTTCATGATTGATAATAAATGGATTCATTTTACAACACGAAAAATATGGTTCAGAAAGCTGATAGAAATACAGTTCGCAATTAATCTTTCTATAAATGAAATCACTATGAAATTTAATTTTTTTCAAACAAAATGATTACTATTATGGAATTGTTCTGTAAATAATATTTTGCAGAGAATTTTAATTATTTAACTTTTCTGCATTTAGTTTAAACGAACATCTAATTTTTTTGAGTAAAATTAATCTCATCTATTATAAATTTTTATAAAAGAGATTTTAAAAAAGTTCTAAAATAATTACTAAGTACCTTTTAAAAATAAATTGTTGGAAAAGATAAATTCTTTTTATTTCTTTCAAAGAAAGAAAATCAAATTCACAAATTTATCAAAGTTACTTATTCATTGTTTATTATTATACAGCAGTTAGAAAAAGAAAAATCTAAAATAAGAAAAAAAAAATATTTTGATCACACACACACAGTGATCTTTAAAGCTAAAATATTCATTTTTTTTTCGATTAATTTCGATAGAAAATTTCTTTTTAATAAATGTTACATAAAAACGATCGTTCGCTGTAGTTTCGTTAAGAACTAATATTCTTTTCTTACCCACCATCAAAACATAAAATGGCAGCAAAAACCATCAACATCCTGTTCAGAAGTTGGATTAGAGCCATAATTCCTCTTGCTCAGTAAAAAATGTTCACTTCTTTATATCAGTTCCTATAGATAATTTTAAACTCCATTTTCCTTCGTTTTGTGAACAAAACTCAACAAATAAGACAAATCAACGATTAGAATAATTATCCAAGACAAGAATTCGCCCTTTTGCCGCAATATTTGTTCTAAAGAAATTGCTGCTATCTATAATGAACCTCATTCCAGTTCAAATATGAGGAACCAAATGTGCTGTCGTTAACGTCACATCTTCCGTGTCCGTTTCCTCTCAGAGTATGTAGTAGATGGTGTATATTTATTCTTTTTTATTTTTATGATTCTTTTTTAAGATTTTAATTGTTTGATAAATACACACAAGGAAGAGTTATTCTCATTATACAAAAATAAATAAATAAATAAAATAAAATAAATAAATAGATATGTTTTTTAAGGTCCAAGTACTAAGATTGACTTTAAAACATGCCTTTTATGTTGTTACAAAGATATCATTTATTCAAATATTATCTCGTTCATGTTAATAGGTCAAAACAATTTACAAATATTTTGAATTGCTTTTAGAAAAATTTTAATATTTTGAATAACCTGAATATTTTTTAAAATAAATTAAATCTCTTACATATAATTCATAGGTACGAGTGAACAATATATTATTGTTGTGAACAGTTTAATTTTTCCGGTGTATGTGAGTTTATTTTTACAAAAATATCCCGTATTTTTTTAAAGACAGTATGTCAGAGATTGCACTTCTATTTATTCTTTGCCTATATTTAGAATTATAGCTATTTTTAGTTTTACATAATATACATCATCTGTATATTATGTATATACAGATAGTTATTTAGATGAGGGGTCGGTAACCTATGGCACGTGTGCCAAATGTGGCATGCAGTACAATTCTCAATGGCACCCTGCACTACTCAACAAATTTGTCTATTTTTCAGTGGATGGAAGTTGATAAATTTATAATGAACCTTGTTTGATAAACATCTTCAGAATCATGGACATTTATGGAATAACGAAAAAATCTAAAGGCTATTTTTACAGCTATTTTGTAAATCATTGAATGTCTTTTTTAGAGAGATTTGATTGTTTGAAGAGAGAAAATTGCATGTATTCTGCTTTCCGCTTTTCGTTCTACAAATCTAAATAAAAATTCTTTCCTCATTTGAAGAATATTTAGAATCTCAACTGAATGCTCAGAATCGTGTCAAATTAAAAGTCACAAATTATACCCCCTGATTTTGTGACATGAAAGTAGACGATGTATATATAGTAAACTTCTCTATAATAGTTCTCTAGTATAATAGTTACACTTCTCTAGAAATTTCTTACTTTCCCTATGGCCCAGAGTATTGGCAAATACAGGTGAAGGTTGGCTGGCCGCAAAACTTTGTTTAAACCTGCAATCCTGGTTCCTAAGGTCAGGAGTTTGCTTTAGTACTACTGTGGCTAAGAATTTATACTATCATGACTATAGTTATCTTAGGTTTATAACTTTTATGTGCATATTTTTGAAATATAGAAAAAACACTAGGTTCGCATTAAAATATTTATCTTTTTATTTAAATATAATGAAGGAAAATACTGATATTTTATGTTGTTTATTTCTCATTTTAATGAACGTGTTTAAAAATACAATATACATGTACAATTTTAATTTATTATTGCTGAAAAATAGCTGTATTTTATTACAAGCTTTTATTTAACTTACAATGTATGTATGTATGTATGTATGTATGTAATTTGTTCGGGTGGAAACTTGCAACTCAATTTTGAAGCTGATATCTTTATCCCATTGAGCTGAGATTTTGTATACACGTTTAGTTTGGATGACAATGCATGTTTTCACCATTAATATTCCGATATTGCAATTAATTAAGAATATATTAATTAAAAACGTTAAACAATACAGATCAACTTTGATATGTCTGCATTGTTGTAATAATGTTATTGTTACAACAATGACAAAAGTTGGCGTCGAAAATCGGTGTTCAGCCAAACTGGAATTTCATACCGTTGAGCTATTGACTGTATTAATTATTCGTCTAAAAAATAATTACTTTTCTACAACGTCAAAATAATCTAATTTCTACAACGTATGCAATTTTTTTACAAATTTCTATCTATTTTCTTGGATTTAAATTCAAAACAAAAAAGTAGAGCTATTTTTCAAGTAGATTGGTGCATTCTGTTCCTTTCTCAACGCTGCCAAGTTAAACTGAGATGGAGTATTTTAGAAATACTTTAAAAAATTTATCTAACTTTAATTTATGAAACTCAGACAAAAAATAATTACAGAATCGGAAAGATCATTTATTTCGTCCCGATACGGTATAATGTTTTTTACAAAAGAATAACATTTGTATTTCTTACAGTTTTTTTAAATGAGTCAAAATTGACGCGTTTTTATGAAAATAATGTCTAAATTGTTGCGCATGAATTTTTTTTTGTTTAAATGAATCGACATTCCGTTCCAAAACAGCTCATGCTTTTCTCTTTTAGAATCAGTCATTTAAAAAATAAAATGCCGAAAAAACTTTTTTTTAAACGATTTTTCAAAAAATACTCAAAATTTTAACTTAACCTTTAATAACTTCGTCATTTATGAAGATAATCTCATAAAACCTTTTTCGTGTGTAGAACAATATTACCCAAGATCTGTACGAAGATTGAAAAAATTGCTTAAAAATTACGGATTTAAAAAAAAATTGTGTTTTTTGTCGAGTACCCTTTTTGCGAGAATTCATTTAGCTAGACCAGTGATTCCCAAAGTGGTCTATATAGACCCCCAGGGGTTTATGACAATCTGTAAGGGGTCCACGACAGTAAGAAAATAATTTAAGGGACCATGAGGTGAGGTAGGGGTCTACGATTGTGGCTCTCATTAAACCAGATCGTGACTAATATTAAAAGGAAATTTAATCAAGTGGAAACTAAACTTACCTTTTTAACAGATTTATTTACTAAATTTAATGAAGTTCATTTGCAGTTACAAGGCGACAGCATAAATGTGTTATTAGGACCACATTTCACACAGCCTTTCTTGACACAATTAAGCTGCAGGAGCATAATTTTGGACGTCGCCAACATTTAAATGCCCTTTTTTTAGATTTTGAAACTAGGTTTGAGAATGTTTTGACTATCGTCGTACCACAGAAGACAATGAATTCGTATGGTCACTTTGAAAAAAAAATCAGATTATAAGCATTAAGCACTAGGAATATTCACTAACGAGGATCTTAAAGTAAAGTTTAGAAACGATGTCAACAATTTTAGCTTTAAAAAGAATATACCTGTTGATCATTCCATATTATGGAATATCTTGAGAAAACAATTAAAGTTTTCGATTGAGACGTTGCACTTGCCAATCTCCAAAACAAAGAAGAAAGTACTGGACACCCTTAACAGAGAAGATATTTAGGGTGAAACCCTGATAAGATTGATGTCAAATGTTGAAAGTCTATTATTGCATTCCCAGATTCCTCCCTTCCTCAAAAAGCACTTGTTTGTTGCATAACTATGCAATGTAACTTTATGTAACAGTTATTTTAAGCACTAGTTAAACTTTAATTTAATTAACTAACATGTGTTTTCTTCAATTTTAAACTCTTCTATACTTCACTACAGTTAAAAATTTTAATCTTTTAAGGTAATAGCTCTATACCTGCTGTCAAAAACACATTTAAGTTGATAAATTTGCACAAATTTAATATTAGGAAATTAAGGGGTCTACCCCAAACTGAAAAACCTGCCAAGGGGTCTATGAGGCTAAATAGTTTGGGAACCTTTGAGCTAGACTGTTCGAAAATAACCGGCAAATGACCTAGCAACAATGATGCGTTGAATAAGATGAACAGACTGAGAAACCTGTCCAGTGATAACTAAAAAGCAAAAAATAAATTAGAAGTAAAAAACCCTTTTTAAAAACAAGCTTTTATTTAAATGTGCTAAGAAGAATAAAATAAACTTTTTTTGTAAAACTTTTTTTACTATCAACTGATAACGTCATTATACAATTTATATGATATAAAAGCTTGTCTCGAGATTTACCTCTGCAGATAAACAAGTAAATTGATCTGATTGATTTTAATTTGAAAACATTTCAAACTAAGTAAATAAGAGTATTTTAATCTCGCGACGAGCTTTTATATCATATAAATTGTGTAATGACGTTATCAGTTGACAGTAAAAAAAGTTTTACAGAAAAAGTTTATTTTATTCTTTTTAGCGCATTTAAATAAAAGCTTGTTTTTAAAAAGGTTTTTTTACTTCTTATTTATTATGCTATTTATTTTTATGTTAAGAATTAAATGATGTAAAATTCATACAATAAAAGAAAATATATAACTGACCTCTATTCTCTAACTCTGCATACATTATCCCCGGAATCGAATTGTTTCAAAAATGTCGTATTGCGTGGCACGCTGAATCATATTGATAGATTGAATTGGCACGGCACAGCTAAAAGGTTGCCGACCCTTGATTTAGATTATTTTTACAAATTTTTAGTACTTAAAATATTTTATACTTTTAACTGCTTTTTATTTTTTTAAGCTTTTGTCATGCCAGTAATATAGGCAAATAAACGAAAGACGCACCTTGAAACCTTTTTTAATTCTGCGTTGTTAAGTGTTTACCTGACAGTTTATTAATCTCTGTGGAAATATTAAGTTGTCTTGTACTTTCTTGCTATTTTCTAATTTATTTACTTTACTTTAATTTATAATACATAATGTAGTACGTTTAAAAAATATATTCCCAAGTCTTAAAAAGAATTGTAAAACAGAAAATATATACGAAAAGTGACCTTTTACATGTGTGTAAAGCGAAGATAATAATTTGGGATGCATATTAAGTTTAATAGCTTAATTACCAAGGTTAAGGTTATCACTCTGTGATAA
>BMAO01013972.1:0-13210 GCA_019973975.1 Trichonephila clavata
GGATATCTTACATGCCATATAATCAAACGACATGACCGCTGTCGATTTTCTGCAAACATGAAAATCCACGATTTGGTCCGGGGTTGAACCTGCAACTTGGGTCAGAAGGCCAGTGACAAACAAACCACACTACCCAGCCGGTCAAATTTCTAAATATAATTTCAGATTATAAACACACAATTACGTTTGTATGAAAAATACTTGAATGGATTGATTCATTAATCTAAAATGAAGTCTTGGGATATTATTTACAATGTTTTTATCGGGTTTTCTATTTTTCTACAATAAATCAGCTTTATATTTTCTACTTTTACGCTGTCTTGTCTCAAATTTTTGTCTGCAGTTTCTACAAAAATCCCTATATTATAAGTATAAAGGGTGTCCTGAACTGGGCACAGCCAAATTCCTTGTTGAGAGTACATACAAAATGCACAAAGTTGCAATACATGTACAATCATTAGTTTACGAGAAAAATACGGCAAATGATGATGGTTCACAGGACGAGAATAAACGCATTTCTTTGCTACTGTGATGTGATTGGCTGCTGATGACATACTACGACCACTGGAACAGACGTAGGTTCTGGTTTATAGTATCCATGCTCAGTAGATCCCCATCGTTGAATTTTTTCCGTATGGAGAAATCTCAAAGAATTAATGTAATCGAGATGTAGTGACTACACAAACGGAACGAGTTGCTCAATTGTAACGCTCGTACATCGTACTGCTTGTACATCGTACTGTTCTTACCCTGTTCATGGTGCGCTTAAATCTGCTTCGATATGAACAGCGACCAAATATTTGCAAATACTGTTGTGTTCAATACGTTGTTTCCTTATTGCATTCGCTGTGACGTCATAATTTGTTTTTCGTATATTTTTCTTACACATGGACCGTACAGGTCCAATTTTTTGGCAGGGTTTTTGTGAAAGGTTTGGCTTGTTTTTTAGGGGGGGGGATTTTTTATGTACTCCATACGAGGAATCTAACTGTACAGGTTGGACAATATTTTTGGGAAAACCTGTGCATAAGTTAAGTTTAAGAATATTTATATGAATCATTTTGATTCTATAAATAAATATTCCCATTTCTTTTACATGTTATATCATAATTTCAATATTTTTAAAGTCTTCACTGGCATTAATTAAAGAAATGAATGTATAAGCAAATATTAATATACTATTTAAATTCTAATATTTTTTTAATTACATGATGTCAGGAATATTTATTTCACACACATACAAATACAGATTTACAAGAACAATTTAAACATAAAATTTAAAATAAGCCTTGGACTTTTGGAAACATTTTTATTGAAAAAAAACTTACAGTGAAAAATCTCAATCATAAATTTGTATTTACAAATACAATTTTTGTCTGAATAAACATTTCTACAATTATGGATACTCTTATTAGCTACATGATACTTTAACCACATAGCAATTAAAACCATAACAAGAAAATTTTGATGTGTTTTAATGAATTAAGTGCAAATAAATATTGATCAATAATATCTGTTAAAAGAACTCCTACAATGTAGATGTAAATTTTCTAATGGTAAATTACATGCTTCAGAATTGTTTTGTATATTCTTTCCTAAAATACAAGATAACTCAAGAGACATTATAATTCGATTCTTATAAATGAATGAAATAAATAAAGGAAAATATTTACTCTATTTTCATTAGTTTTTTTTTATAAACAAAAATGAAGATAATATATGCGAATTGATTACCTTTTTTATTGATTCATTATCTTACTGAAAGTGTTGTGTGTCATATATGCTATTTTCTAATTTTCAGTTAACTATTTGTAAATATTAAGCTTTTAAATTATTTATTTGCATTTTTGTTATTGAAAGGCTTAAAAGATAGTAATAAAGTTAAATATTTAATTTAAATATTTCAGTTAATTTTTACGGATTATAAATTGGCATTCGAAAAAAATGCCTCTTTCGAGGTAATTCAAAATAACTTTAACAATATTCTTTGAAACAGACGTTTATAAGTAACTTCTGTGTATTGACAATTTAGTATTTCTCTTACACAAAACATTTTATCTTGTTTTTTTCTCTGTATATTCAAACATAATCCTTTCTACTTAAAATGCCTTTGCTTGCCTTTTTATTCCATTTAATTATTTCATAGTCAAAATATAACAGAATTTTTTGAAAAGTTAAGAGCATTAATTTTGAAGCATGCTCCTTAAAAAATATTATTTGTTTGTTTCCAATGCAATTCTTTGGAACATTTATGCAGATTTTTTTTATTTAATTGTGTTTTAATCTTGAATATGCACATATTAAATTTCTTCCTAATTCTATTGTTTATAAGTCTTATTTCACATAAGAAGATAAATTATTTAGAGAAGGAAAATATTTTATTTATTGCACAATTAATCTTTAATCTATTTTGGTATTACTTAAAAATGAATACTTGTAGGTTTATATTTAAGAAGTCCAACGGTCAGAGTCTCTGTAACATAAATTGAGTACATATTTTTAAAAGTGAATTCCCATTGAACATCGAATTTCTAATATAAAATATTGTGAACATGAAACATTTTATATAGCTTAAACATAACTCATAATTTTAACTTAGCATATTTTTTAAATAATTGAATTGCTACGAATGAAAATTAAGGCATTTTTCTCAGCAATATGCATAAAAATTAACGATAGAATAATTAATTATTGATGTAAGCAATATTCCTGATTTATTAATTGTAATTCATTAATTTAATGACGATGAATGAGAGTAAATGGGAAAATCTTATATTTAATCTTGATGAGTTTGTTTGTAATTATTAAACTTTTGTAACCTTAATCACTGTCATTTTCTACATTAAGTGAAATAGAGAAATTTTTGGAAAGAGTTCAAGAAAGTTTTAAATGCAATCACTGTTAAAAAGAAGCAATATTCATTCGATATGTAAAGATTTTGTAAATGTATTCTTCCAATTTTAATAAATTTTAAGGCATTGATTTTTTTCTAAATTCATTGATGTTAGAATTATATATAATAATAGCTATAAAAAATAAATTTTTTTTAAAAGTGGTCGTAATTCCGTAAATGAAAAAGAAATCGAAAACTGAATTTTGTGTTAGCAGTTCAATAATTCAACATCGATTGCAATTCTTAAGAAATTGTAGCTTTATAAATAAAGATAATCTTTCTTGGTAAACTATTAAAACAACATTTAAACCTTTCTTTCAATTTTTTATTGTTTTTAATAAAAAAAATATTTAAATAAGTTATAAATAATATTGGCAATATTTATGGATATGTACTTATGTACGTTTTTTGCAATGTTATCTTGCAAAAAATGTTCAAATAAAATAAGATATAACAGAAATATTTACATAGAGAAAACTGAAAAGCTTCAGTGAATCTTACAAAACTGAACATTGCGGTTTAATTTTTGATGTATGGTTTACAATAAATGTATAGGTCTCAGAATCATACTCTATAATGCTTTGAAAGTACTTTTTAAAAACTCCGAAACAGAATTAATCAACTAAATTAAAAGCGTATCTTCACAATCTGAACTATACAAGCCAGTGTGTCTGAAAACTGTCTGAGCCTCTACCTAAGACAGTTTTGAACTGATTACCGAAGGCCCTGCTTATGATCAACTTTGTCCAGATTTCTATGTGTCAAGAACCATTTACACAATGCAAGCTTTACATCGAACTAATGGGATAGCCATATACTAAGAAGTGCTGCAATAAAGTGAAACGTAGGGTGCTGTATCCTAGATACAACTTTGAGTATGTGGAACGAAATGTTAATCCTGAAGCTCTTCAACTTGCAGACAAGTGGATCTGAGGAGCGTTTTTCCTTCCGTACCTCCGTGATCACCCTCGGTTTACATCGGCCTCGCAAATTTCGGGCTAAGGAATAGAAACAAAGCATACAATAATTTTTATTTTTTGAAATATTTCAAGAAGTTTATTTTTTATAATACATGCGAACACATTTATATTTATATAAAATATTAAAAAACACTCTTTGATTAGTGTATTTTGTCATTGTCAAGTTTGTTCAGTAAATTTTCTCACAAAATGTATACCTCCTTATATTTCTTTCCTTATATAATATAAATATATGTATAACTTTCAAACATAACTTTTAACCAAATTTAATTTTTCAGCAGTATAAAAAAATAAAAAAAACACCACTACAATAAATAAAATAATAATGCTTTAATATAATATTTTGTGTACTAAAAAGTTTTTTCCCGACCATTTTATCAACCGGCTAAAATGTAAGAAATTTGTTACTGATTTTAAGTTATCCCAGATTCTAACAGGACATGGAAATTTTAAGAACTATTTATCTAGGTTTAATTTAATTGTTAATGATATTTGTTCTTGTGGTCTGGATACTGAAAACGAGGAACATGTATTGTAACCAATATTTTTGTAAAATAGAAAATTTTAAAAAGGAATTGAAACGTTTATGTATTTCCTGGACACCTGTTTTGTTTTTGTTGGTCAATTGTTTTGGCAGGCTTAGTGTCTTAAGAAAATTTGTTTACTGTAAAAATTTTTAAAGTTTTATAGGTACCTCTCTTTCTTTATATTTATGTATTTCCTCCCTTCCTTTTATTTTATGTTCGTTTCTTAAATGTATTTTTAATTTTGTTTTAAATTTTATAATGGTGTTATATATATACCACTTACGTCTGTAAGCCTCATGTTATGCAATGTGAAGCATGAGGAGTTTTGGAAATAAATTTATTTAAAATGAAAATAATGATCATTTTAGAGGCACAGAATGCAAAAATTTGTCTTGCTTTTAACTCTTTGAAACAATTAAACCTCATGCAAGTCTTTAGCAGTCTCCCATCACTAACGCCTGAGAGGATGGACATACTACCAGCTGTGTCTTATATGATCATACAGTCAATTCCAGACCTTCAGTCAGAAAGTGGGCTTGCTTGTGGCTACACATCTGGAGCACCACAAGCGCCCGGGAAAAAGGTGGGCCTAAACACTAAATTGGGTACCAGAGTTGAACCACATCGTGTTTCCAGATGGGAACTAGTGCTGCATACATCAAATCAATAAACGTATATTTGTGTCTAAAGGCACTAAGAAGAACGCACCAAACCTCCTTGCATTAAATCTCTTTATATGGGTCATTCATCGTATGTGATGACTTGAGCAGTCTTTGGGTACAAAACACGAATCGACATCAATCAGCGTTATATTTTTCAGACCTCAAGCTGGTGGTTGTGCTCTTTCTTCGAGGCCTACTGAGGTGTCATTATTCAACAAAATAACGCAAGTCCGAATGTTACCTGCCCTATCCTAACCTAGATCTACATAGAGACTGTTCGACTGTTGCCCTGGCCAGCACGTTCTGCAGATTCCTCACCTATTGAAAACATCGGGGTATTGGTAGTTTCAGAAGCTAAGATGTTATCACTCTCCAGCTACGACGATTCATGAAATGTGTCGCAGATATAAAAAAGCAAGGAATAACTTCCTCACATATGCGTCAAATAATCCTTTTTTCACTCCATGTCTAACCTGGTTACAGACTTTTATCCGTCAGAGATGGAAACTGTATTTACTAATCTAGGATTCTATCTACCCCAAAACTGCTTACAACTTTATCATATTTTCTTCCTAATGTGCTATGCGTATAATTGATAAATTTTTGTTGTTTGATTTCTTCTTGGTGTTGCATTTTTAATGACCACGGGGTATAATACTATAGCATTAATATAACTGTTATATATATTTTTTAATGTTTATGTCTGGATTTACTTTTATATTTCTAAACTAGAAGCATAAATTGCTGACCACCTGAAAATGCCACCCCATAGACTAAGCATTCAAAGCACTTGAAAATTTCACCATGTGCATTTTGAGATGGATATACATTAAATTAGCATTTTAGTACGGACGCTGATTATGGACTCCCGTAAGACCAACAAGGAACGGAGAACAAATGCTATTGTGAAGTGTTGGGTATGATCTTGAATCAGAAGTATTAAAACTAGATTCCAATCCCGTCTCACCTATTACTCATTTACAGGAAAATTACCAAACAGAGCTGCATTTTTGATGTTTTGGAGCCTGCTATCTTCCCTTACCTTCAGAATTAGTCTGCGGTCTTATTCCAATAGGTCAATGTACGACCACAAGTGGCTCGCGCAATTTTCAATATTTATCCTTCCCCTATTGAATTGCATTGCTACCTTCATCTAATTTCCCTTTCGTTTGGCTTATTGAAACATGTCTGGGCAATGATTGGAGAATGTTTTGTCTATCTTTTCAACCAATTGCTATTTCAGGCAATATAAGTTACCGTTTCCCAATAAGGCATTCTTAGTCTTTTATTAAATGACAAAAGTATAATAGTGGACATTGCCATCCGTAGCAGCAACATCAATACAAATTTGATCGTCTTCTTCACCTTGAAAAAGGCTTGTATTTCAATCATTTCACATTTGCTCTAGTATTAATCTTTTTTTAAAATATGTAACTTTGATATTGTTTGTCTTTCTTAGTGTTTCAACATGGGCAATTAACAATGTACAGTAAATAATTATTATACTTTAAAAGTCCACAAATACAATTTTTTTAATTATTGGCTTGGTGAAACATCGATTTTGCAGTTTGTCAGATGAAAATACGCGAAGTATTAGAAGCATCTCGATAAATTATAATAAAAAAAGAACTACTTTTACGACGCATGCTTCTTAATCCTGAAAATATACCTTTCAAATGTATTAGATACTTACTCTACAAACGTTAGAAGAAACTGAAAATTGAATGCTGTTTTTTTCCTTTACTTTTAAGTATAAGAATATACTAATTTACACAACTTATTAAATTTTAAAAAAAGAACTTTCCCTTATAAATAAATTTTTATCAATTCCTTGGTTTAGTTTCATTACAAAACTACTACTTCGTGCAATTTCAGATACAATTAACTTTCCTCATGGAACTTCTAAGTTTCCGAATATATTCCAACTATCTCAATACTTTCTCATCCATAGAGAAGTTTAGATGTTTTCAATTAGAGTTGGTAATTAGATTCCACGCTAATTATAATTCTTTTTTTTGTCGTTTTCTCTCCGACATACCTGAAGTCTATTAACTTTCTCTTATTTCTGAGTAATTTTGCACATAAAAGTTGAACTTTCAGAAGAAATTATGTTATTTTCTCATTTAAATCGCGTACATGGAAAGAAATACCGCATCTGTAATTGCAGATAATATTTTGGTAAGCTAAACTCCTCCAGATACTATGAAGTTTCGGCATTATTTTGAATACTTTATTAGAAAATAAATCAAAAAGAGTTTATAAATGAAATCACATTTGATTTAAGAAAGAAAATATAATTTTTTTACAAATGTTGTTTACCTTTACTGCTATAGTGAAAGTAAACAAATAAGTTTAAAGAAATATTTGAATATATATATACATATAGTACAGTAAAATAAAATATATAAAATCATAAATGAGAAAGTTGTACTACCTACAAGGCCTAAGAAGAAAGAACTTGGATTCTCCAAGAAAAATAACAATTGAAGATACCAAAATAATCTTTAGATTAAAAGGAAGATCTATTAGAATTTCTAAAGCTATCGCTGAACTATGCCAATGAAATTAGGGTTAAGAAATGCTTTATGGTACCACCTTCACGATACTGCAGAAATATAATTCAGCGAAAGCTTTAGAAATCATAATAGTTCTCCATTTTAGTCCAAAAGTTCTTTTGGTACCTTCAATTGTTATGCTTCTTGGGATCCAAATTATTTCTTCTTGAGCCTTTTGATAGTACAACTCTGTCTCTTATTGTTTTATTTAATTTGATTTTTCAAATTCAACAAATTGATTTTTTTTTCTTTTCTTCATTGTTTTTTAGTTTTATAGGAAAAAATTAAATGATCTAGGAATACACCTCGATTAGTTTCGTTACTATAAAAATAAGAATGATTTTTTTATATCGATGTAAAATGATTAAATATTTGTAATATAGTAGGATATAATTCTAAAAAAGGCTTTTTTTCATTTAAAATTCGAATTATTTAATAAGGATAAACAAAAATAATTAATTAAAAAATTCGTTTGTAAAAATTTAATACGTTTTGGGCAATAGAAGTTCATTGATTCATCATTAAATTTAGAATCAAGATTAAGGTAATAATAAGTCTTCTTGTACAAGTATAGGTCATGCTAACACTTACCAATACTGATTCCTATATCTTTTAATTACGTATAACTGCCCTTATCTAATCATAGGTATTATACATTTAGAACCAAATAATGTGATAATAGTTTATGGCAAAAATTAAACTTACACACTCATGTTTTTCAACAAAGAATTTTCAAAAAACGTTTTACAAAGGTTTCTAAATTTCAGTATTTAATTGCAAAGAAGGATAAAAAAATACGTCAAAGCGGGAGACTAAAAAATCATATAATTTTTAGTAGGAAATTACAAAACTGTGCTTTTGAATTATTTAGTACATCGTTAGATTATAATTCTTAAGTTTTATATATCAGTAATATATAAGAAAATTGCTCTGATTTTTAATGATAAAGAATAACTGTAGATGCCAAGATAAATGTTCGTCTCACAATATTTGTAAGTTTCAACTTTTTTTTTAAAGAAAAAAAGCACTTATTTGAGCAGAATTGAAAGAAATTAGTATGTTTTACTTACGTGCATATTAGTAACAGTCGAGTTTTGCTGTAAACAGGATTCAGTATTCTTGATCTGAGGTTGCACTTTTAGAGTAACACTGTACTTTGTGATTTTTCCACTCTGAAAAAGAAATAATTTCATTTAATTTCTTTCATTTTGTACTTGAAGAAAGCATTGCAGTGAGTTTTAAATACAGTAAATGGCAAAGGGATATAATTACTAATTTTTATATTCAAAAATGCAATTGAAAAAGCAAAAATGGTCGAATACTTTACTTTAAAGGTGAAAGCAAGTAAAACATTTTCACCATGATAAATACAATGAAAATTACTCTAACATTTTTTAAGGGAATATTATTTTGCCAGACTTTGTTTTCCTTTCAAACTACCTTATCATACTTGGTTTTATTTCTCAAAATTCTATTTCAGCTACTTATGTAACTATGAATGAAGTAGTAATAAAAAATTGAATTTAAAATTACACTGATATATTAAAAAAAAAGATTTGAATTTATCTTTTATTTCTATTCAATACTTGAATTATTTTAGTTGCTGCCTCAAAATCTAACTGACGTGATTAAAGCACATAAGAATAAATACTTTACGAAACAAGCAATCCTCACTTTTATAATAAAAATATAATATTTTACGACGTCTTTTATTTCTCTAAACAATGATGTTTTATTTATATAATAAATGTTTTTAATAAACAAATTATGAACATTAAGTTTGTTTTATATTTTTCAGTAATACTTAAGGGTTGGATTAAGCGTTTATGAAGAAAGGTTTGATTTCTCTATAATTACCATTTTTGTAAGACGATAGGAAAATCCGATAGGTAAGGTTTTATTCAGTTTGAAAATATTCTAGTTTCCCACTATGCATTAAGACGACAGGGATTTTTCCACTTTTTTAATACGAATAAAGAAGAAAATTTATACAATGAATTATATTCTCCCCTCCCACTCGCAACCAAAAAGGGCTATCTGCATTGAAATTTTTTCATTTCGAGGAAGCGGAAATTCACGTTACGTTAAAGATTAAAGTAATAGAAATGTAAAATAGTCTCTTCATAAAGATAAGTCAGGAAAAAGAAGACTCTGCTTTTATACATAAAACTCCTCCAGAAAGTTTACTTGAGCTGTCACTCAACTCAGAGAAGGTAGAAAAGCAAAGAATTTAAGATCCCGTTGTCCGAAAAGCGTATTTGAGATAATATATTTTTCTGTATCAACTACGTGCAGCTTATTTTTTGTCACATTTATCGTAATATCTTAAATTCTGTGGATTGTGGATAAAAATCTTATCAGAGAAAACAATTTAAATAGTTGTTCTAAATGTAACATGCTATAGATCGTTCAGATATTTGAATACACATGGTACATTGATTTTTGCTTTGAATCTATATCTTGTTAACCTGAATTATCAAATTTTCTAATAATAAAAAATAGCATTAGATGTATTTACGCAAAAAATACTGATCTTGAACTGTTAACGACTATATGAAGGTGGTTTTCAGTGATGAAGCACATTTATTTGGACAGGGATGTAAATTACGTGTAGTTAAATGAAGTGAAGAGGAAACTGCTAACAGATCATACCCAACAGACTGCAAAACACTTTTCTAAACAAATGTTTTGAAGTTTTTTTCATAACGAATGGCACTAGAAGCTTAGTTCCTCTTAAATCCATGATAAATTCTGCCAAATACATATAAACTTAGCGCAGTAAAGTTATTGCATTCCTGGAAACATTTGTTGAAACATTTCAACGACTTGGTCGACGGACTTCTTGTCGCAATTCGAAATTAGTCCAGATTTTGATGAGGAAAAAATACATGAAAATGCTTAATTGGCCTTGTGATTTACCATACCTAAATCTTATTGAGAATTTTTAACATATTCTCTAGAATCGTTTTGCTAAGATGAATTGCACAACAACAGAACAAATGATAAAAAGTGCTATAAAAGCGTGGTTCCACGATGATGAAATCAAGAAGATGTGCGCAACACTAGTGCAGTCAATGCCAATACGTGTTGAAGAAGTACTTTCTGATACAGGAGGACATATTTCGTACTAATATGGATGATTTTCTGTCTACTTAAGGTATGTAGTGATTAAAAGCTAAGGTTTGGAGAAAAAATCGTTTTCTTACCGTTTCTCCGAATTAATTCGAACAGTATATTAGTATGTGTGTTTGACAAATTAGACAAGATTCCTTATAAAAATTGATGATGTTTTCAATTCGTTTGTAAATCGCTTCACCTATTGTCATGTTCATCGTACTGATATAGTATGACTCCTACGCGTATTCCCATAAGTTATGGGTTATTGAAACTCAAGGAAAAAAAATTGTTAGGAGATGTGCTTAGAGAAATCATTTGTTCAGAATATAAAAGAGACTTCTGTACTTAGCATTAAGTAGGTCAGGAACCAAAGCCATGCAAAACAAGTCAAAATGGCACAAATCCAAAACAGCAGAAGAAAGAAAGTATCAAATTCCAAGAGAAAAGCGAGTAAGCTGAAACTAGTACGTTTTTCTGACAACCCAGAAATATTAAAGGAGAAAAAATGCAACGTAAATGGAGAAAAAAACTTTAGCAAATCTTTTTTAATATCCTTCCTGAAATAGAATAATCCATTTTATATATCGATTTTGGACTGAAACAGGTCACATTGTTTGATGTATTTAGTTTTAGATTAAGAGAGTGATTTCTGTAAGAAAACTGATTTGGGGATTTTTGGGAAAAGCATTTGGAGTTCCGTCACAACGTCATTTTTAGTATCCCTTTAAGTCATTTACACATGATATCATTTTGTTCAACTATGTGGAGTATTGAGAGTTACTAAGTGTATGAAAAAATGCGACTTACATATCTGTTTATGTTATAAAATGTGAAGTTTCAACAAAAAATTAGCCTTAAAATTTTTTGTACAATCTTAAGATATTGAAAGACTTGATAATTTACTAATGCCTTAGTTTCGAAAATTATTTCATGCTTACATGCGAAAACATTCATAATTTTTTTTTAGAAAATAATTTGAAACATTAAAAGTAATGATATGTAAGCTGAGAATATGTATATACTTCATTGTTTATTTTATTTAAGGAGACAGGGTACGATTTATAAAAAAATCTTTGATTTATTGATTTTTACATCTATATTTTGTTTGTAGCCTGTGTGTATGTATTAAGTAAAACAATTTTGTGTTCCAGATGCTACAAAACTTT
Source organism: Trichonephila clavata (assembly GCA_019973975.1). Classification (NCBI taxonomy): domain Eukaryota; kingdom Metazoa; phylum Arthropoda; class Arachnida; order Araneae; family Nephilidae; genus Trichonephila; species Trichonephila clavata. The sequence goes on from BMAO01013972.1 coordinate 11,901, forward strand.
AAGCCTTTAATTTTTGAAGAAAATTTAAAACTTTATGAAAAAAATATTTTAAAATGCTACTCTTTCCTACAATATATATACTGACATACACATGGAATTGATTTACAATTAAAGCAAACTATGTTAACAAAGTTAATATGGGTTTTAAAAACTAATATGATTCATATTTGTAAAAATACTTTTTCAAAAAATGCTTATTGAAAATTCCTTGAAAAAATTGTATAATTTCTAAATTAAATATATACTCTTAAAAAAATAATTATTGCTTTGATTCTAAAATGTATGCCAACTTTTGTTACATGACTAAGAGTAATAGCAGAAAAAAAATATCGAAACCATTTCGCTTAATAGATAAAAAGTTTTAGCATTTTAAATGAAGATAAACTATTTTTTTTCTTTCTGAGCTAAAGTCAGTTTAAAATTTTTATTTGTAATTGAAATGTAAATCAATGAATGAGGGAATATTAACGTCACAACTATTCAGATGCACGACGACTTTTGCCGACGGACCTCGTAAGTTTGAACCATGATCAAGTGACGAGGACGATACCTTATCTGGAGAATCCCCCTCCTCTAACTTCCACATCACACAAACCGGATGATGTTTGAGTCTCGACATATTTAATGGGCACCAGACCCCTCCATACGGCTGGTCTTCAGTGGTACTAGGCTCTCGAACTCATTACACGCCAGACACGAGTTCGTTACAATGACCGCTAGGCTACCGTGACAGCCATGGAATGTGTCTAAAAACGAACTTAAAAATTATCATAAATGTCATTTTTTCTAAATTAAAGCTTTCAAATTTTGTGATATTATAGAAAAGTATATAAAAAAAATTATTGAGGCTGAAACTTTTATTTGAATTTTTGACCGATTTTTCTTATTTGCATCTCATACTTGTCCTCTTAAAGAAAAATCAACACTTCCACCAAGTTTAAATTCTAGAGTTTAACACAAATTTAATTTTATGCAGAATGGAAACTAGTTTCTGACTGTTCAAAAACATATTATATTATATCATTTTCAAAAAAATTATGAAAACATTTTTAATTAAATGGAACCATTCTTTTAGACATGAAAAAAATGTTAGAAAAAAGGATTTCTTTTACATTATATTGCTTTCATAATACATTGTTATTTTATTTTAAAATAAAAAAATCGCCAAACGTTTCAAAATTGTCACATAGAAAATTGAAACAGTTAATAAAAGAGGCATTGCCAGAAAATGAGCTGAAAGTAAAACAATAAAATTTTATTATATTTCTATGGTTTCTTAAAATTATCTCACTGTCTTTTCTGTTAATCTG
>BMAO01013973.1:0-29076 GCA_019973975.1 Trichonephila clavata
TCGAAAACGTTAGAAAGAGGGTGAAATTGTTTCCACTGCCCATCTTGAATAACTGTTTGAGTACGGGTAAGTTGAAAAGTTCCAATTCAGATTTAACACATTCAGGAGAATCTTTGAGAATAAATGCCATTTTTACGAATCGAAAATATCGCGTACACTCACTTTACGTGCTTTGGATGAAATGAATTTTTTCTGTTTCTTACACTTTCTTTTATACTGTCCTTTCCCCACCATAGATTGAACTCTATCAATAGCTTTCTGAGCTAATTTTTTCCCACTTTCTCTGCTTCTTGTTTTTACGGCTTCTTTAAATTTTTCTCCTGACAATACATCAGAGGCAACACGACTCCCTGTCCTTAATACTTCTTTTCCAATAGTTTTACCTCTTTTTACTAAAAAAGGTAAGGCCGCTCTAAACAATCGGCGAAATATTCCTCCGATTCCATAACCCTTTTGAAAACTAATGCCCTTGTAATGAGTCAGACCCGAGCCGATCTGACCTGCATAATGGTCCTCAAATCTTTTAATACAGCAAACGTATGGTAAGCTCATCTTGGCGCTTTTATCTTCAAATGAGGGTATGAGAAAAGCACTGCTTTATTTATAGTATTTGTCTCATGCGAAAATGAAGCACTATGATCACTTTACCTCTTTCAAAGGGAACAAAATCACCTGAATTGAGTCTCAGTTCAGCTTGAATCGTCTGAAACGAGTGTCTCACTAAAGGTAAGTATTGAGGTCTATCATAATATTGACTAATCGTTTCCCCGTCTTCACCTTTAGTTCGAACGATTCGTAATAAAGGAGCTTGTGTATCTCCCACAATTTGAGGTGAAATTAGATCCGAGTAAACGTAAAAAACCGAAAAATTAGACCATGCATCAGCAACGAATTCGCTTTTCATATTACCCGTTATGATTGCATTGCGTTTGAACCCTAACAATTCTCCTAAGTTCTCTAAATGAAGACTGCTACCTCGAATCGCATTCATTTTCACCCGTTTCGATGCTTTATTGTAAGTTATTGTGAACCGACTAGGATTTTTTGGTAAAGCAAGCTGTATGGCTGATATAATATCAAACATTGTTTCATAACACCCCACATCAATTGTTTGCTTAACGGTTGAAGAAATATTACCGTCACCCACTTTGTATCGAAAATAATTGTTAGTTTCATTTACGTTAAGCCAAGAATGAGGGTAGATGATTTCAGACAATCCCACTTCCCATTCACCATTTAAATAAACGGGGGAGGGTAACTGAGTTTTGAAATGAGATATTTTGTTTTCTGGAAAGAAATGCATAGAGCTATCAGAAGGTAATGTTACGTAGAAAGACATTTTGAAAATGAGTCCGTAAGAAAAAAATTTAACTATTTATACTTTTTGAATATCAGTCACCCAATCATTAAACTTTTCAGGATAACCTAAAAATTTAACAAAATATTCAGTGATTCCTCGTCTTTTTCTTTGTTTGATGACGTTCTCTACAGGATAGAAACCAGAGTCGACAACTTTTTGTAATTCTGCTTCATAATAAGTACCTTTAATCTCTTCACCTTGTAAATCTCTTAATCTATAAACGATCGGAATTCTTTGCACGATTTCATAAACTGCGAAAAGTTCTCGACTCCAGTTTTGTTCATATCCTTTTTCAAAGAGAAGTTTTTGCTTATTAATGCGCACAACATCGCCAATTTTAAATTTAGGGGCTTTAGGTTTCTCATTTCTTAGATCACCATATAAATTATTTAATACTTGCTTCCTGTTATGCCTACTTACAGAAGCAGGCTCCATTTTAATTGAACGGTGATACGAGTGATTATAACTGTGCATTAATTTATCAATGACGTCAATGTAATTTTTAGTATTAAATTCAGTGAAATATTTCCACATTTTTGTTTTTAACGTCCGATTAAACCTTTCAACTACGCTAGCTTTAGTTTCGTTATTTGTAGAAAAAAATTTTACACTCATATTTTTCAAATAATTTTGAACTACTTTATTTAAAAACTCCTTACCGGCATCTGTTTGCAACACTTTAGGCTTCCTTTCTTTAAAAATAATTTCTAGCGCAGACTTTACACTTTTTCCAAATTTATCTTTCAGAGGAATTGCCCATGCAAATTTTGAAAATAAATCAATGCAAGTTAACAAATACTTATAACCCTTATTAAATTCTGCTAAAGATTGCATATCGACTAAATCCACTTGAAACTGACGATCAATATCACTTACAAATACTCGATTCCGCTGAAACTTATGCCGAACAGGTTTATGAAGAGTGTAAGCATCTTTCTGTGATAACCAATGCTTTACATCTTTTTTACTATATTTCCCTTTTAAAGAGCGATGTAATGCATCCACACCTCCGAAGCTACTTGGAACTTCGGGATTTTCGTAAAACGCTGCTAAATCTTGATACATTGTTACCGACGAACAGAACTTGATTGAATGACTATTACAATGAATAGTTATGCAATTTATACTTTTTGGGAAAGGCAAAGGGATTATGTTTAAAAGCATGAGCATAAATTTTCCTTACTTTTATACAAAATACTCTTATTTGTTTTTTAAACGTGAAACTTATTTCAACACAAATATTAAACTAACAAACAACAAAAATGATATTAACTCGAATCAAGCATAAAAAAAAAAAACATTTTATTCAGATTTATAGGAACAAAATACTGTGTAAAACTTATAAAGTCAGTATGCAATATTTTTTAAACAAAATCCTCATAATATTCAAAACAATCAGATGGACATAACATATCTCTTACTTCTCTTAAAATAATATCTAAGCGAAGATTTTCCAAAAAATTTTCAGTTACATAATTTACAGGTTTTAACAGTAAAAAGTGTACATTTTCAAAAAGATTATTATAAAAATAATCAGCTATCTCATTAGCTTCCAGTGACAAAACATGTGAATTAAATGTTTCTTCTCGGTTCCCCCATAACTCCTCAGCGAGTTTCTGAGGTTGATTCAGTCCTTTTTCGTTCAGGAGGCTACAAATAGATTTTTTCAAAATTTGCGTCAAGTATCGTTGACCCAGACTAACGTCCAAAGAAAAAGGTAATGCGTTTTCTATGGGACCTTCACAGAAGGTTTTATATGCAGTTAAAAAGTCCATACACAGAAATACATTGTCTATAACGGCATTTTCAATAGCACCATATTTTTCAATCATTTCAGCCCACTGCTCTCGGGATATGCTGATTTCTTTAAAAGTAGGCTCTTTATTCGGACCGTATTTAATGCGCTTAAAAGTAAAATTAGTGAAGTTCTCACTTGTTATTTGAATGTGCCGTTCAGGAGGGAAAAGTCCACTTGGTAATTCCTCCAGTGATTCCGGTACTTTCTTTTTACGCATGATATATTCGATCCACTGTGGGTCTAATGTTATTCCCTCAGGAGTTGGGTAGTAGGTTTTTCCATACTTCTTGAAACGCCTTATGTGTACTGATACGGAATCATAATAGATGCTTGCAAAGACAAAAACATCATCTCCAATTGGAAATACTCCATCTGGTATGCAATCCTCGGTAAATTTTCCATACTTCTGAAAATAATATACCAAAATTAATGAGGATTAGAAAAGTGTAAAAAACATTATAAACATTACATATCAAATTTATTTAATTTTGTTACTTACTTTTGAAACTTCTCTTCTTGCTTTCTTATTTGCAGAAGATTCCACGACCTTTCCAAGCTTTCGTTGTTCGCTATGTGTTTCAGACATTGTCAATTTTTTTTTTTCCTTTTCGAATACAGTCCGTCGCAGTACTGACAAACGAAATGAATCTTGAACCTAAGATGTGACAAGGGTCTAAAGCATATTGACCGAATTACACTTGAACGGAGTTCGCTGAGTGGTTGAAAGCAATGTATCCATCCGCTCTAAGCATTGAGATAATTTCTGACGTAGAATTCAGTCGCCGTCTTGTAGAATCAAGATCAGACAAGCTAAGACAAGTTCAATCGTAAACCGTTCACACGCTGATTACGAGTATTCTACGTCACATTTTTACTGTGTATGTGTAATCATTATACCGCATTAAAATTTACAAATTATTAAAATAATATAAGTGAAATATTTTTTTTTATTTCATTTTAATTAAGAAAATGTCGCCATCTGCTTCGCCTGCAAAATTAAATTCATGAGATTATAAACCTAAGTTTTCTTCAGGTCTGCATGCCTTCATAGGACAATGGTTAGCGTAACTGAAAAACTATTGTCCTATGGAGACATTTTGTTCTGGGGCTGTGAGTTTGAATCTGGATTTATTATTATTTTTTTTTATTTGAGCGTTATTTTTTCAATCATTTTAAAATCTAATAATTAGTGTATAGTTTAACCAATAGGTGGCGCCATGAGCACTTTAAACATTTCAATAAACTTTTTTTACACATTTAAAAAAACAACTCAACTTAGCAGCAGGAGGGAAACAACTCAACAGCAGGTGAAAACAACTCAACTCCCCCTATCAACTCGAAAACCATAGCAGGAGGGAAACAACTCAACTCCACGCAGCATCCACAGGAGGAAAACAACTCAACTCCCCCTATCAACTCGAAAACCAAAACCATAGCAGGAGGGAAACAACTCAACTCTGCGCCTGCGCCTGCGCCTGCCTTTACCGCAGAACCGGCTTTTCTTACCTACTCCCGTCATATAAATATTTTTTTCCAATTAATTGCATTACCCAATCTCTAATGCTGTAAAAAGTCTTTCACAACTGTTATACAATTAAAATGCATGTCACCACAGCAAGAAATCCCATCTAGCACTTTTTGAGATCAAAAAGTCAGACTTTCTAAGATGCAAGAATATTTGCTTCATATATTTTGGTTGATATACAGAACACATAAAAAGCAACCTGAAAAATTACAACTATTTAAAGTATTTATGAAACAAATGCAGTATTTAAAAAAATGGTTTATTACTGGACAAAAAAATAGCAAATTCTTATTAATATATCTATCCAATAAAAAATAATCACATTATATCATTACTTTCACCGTCATTTTCCACATTGCCCATGAAATATGGGGTATGGATGCAAAACCTCTGTTTCTAAATAGGTAAGGTAAATTTCTCAAGGTCTATTCCTTATAACTAATAACAAAAATAATATCGCAAAGATGAATAATTTATTATTAAGAATTATTTATACGTGTTAAAACATATTACTTTGGTATACACTTTTGCTTGTATAGATAGCAAGCATTAATATCCCTGATCCAATATATTTATTAATATTAGTGAGTGAGTTAGTGAATATTAACGTCCCACTGTTCAGCTACACGAGGGCTTTTGGGGACGGTCCGCGTAATTTTGAACCATGGTCAAGTGACGCGGACGACACCTGAGCTGACATTCCTCTCTCCTAACTAACTCACCACACCAACGGGAGGACGTTTGAGCTCTCGACAGATTTTACGCGCATCGTTTCCCTACACAGCGGGTCTTCAGTGGTACTAGGATCGAACTCATGACATGCTAGCCACGATCCGATGCCTTGACCACTTGGCTACTGTGGCCACTATTTAATATTAGACACTTACCTGCAATAGAAGTGTACAGGTATTTTCTAAATTCGTTTGTTCCAAAAGTATGAATCAATTTTCTGTACCAAAAATTTTATTAATAAAGTATGATATAAAGGCACCGTAATACATTTTATTAGACTGCATCAGATGAATAATATACGAAACATGTAAATCTTATTCTTCATAAAATAAAATATACTCTGTTTTTTGGAAAAAGCTCTATTATCTTAGAAAATATTATAAAAACTACGGATGAAAAAAAAAAAAAAACTCCTCACATATGAAAATATAATATACCGAAATGTTTATGTGCTATTCATCCATAATTAGCAAATTTGTTTCTCTTGTGTAATTTTATTATAATAAATCGCAACTATGCAACAATACTTAATTATCTCTAAAAAGATTTTTTGTACTTTCTCTGAAACATACAGCTTATTTCTTTTGAAATTATGAATAATTTTCTACCATCTGTCTTAAATTTTTCTTTTGATATATTCGGAAATATACCTGTTTTTAGAAACTTATCTAAAAAGAAAGAAAGAAAAACTCATTAAAAACAAAAATATTAACAGCTAAGGTATGTGTGAGCTATTTTCATGAAAAATTTTATATCATTGTATTTGTTTGAATTCCCCCCCCCCCCTGTGTCTGTACTTTATAATTTTTAGCATTTTTGATAGTTATTCCTTCGAGCAAAATAGTTATGTCTTTTCAGAACTTCGATATAGTATTGTGCATATCTCATTACTAGGTACCATTTGAATTATTTAGTAGTTCCATTTTTCGAAGAATTTAATACTTGCTAGTGTTTCAAATCTCGAACATTAACAATACGTTAAATAACTAATTGCATTTTTATTAAAAAAGTTTTCCGTGCAATTATAAGTAAAAAAATATAGTGATATATTTTCAAATAAATTTACTCAACATTTATCACAAGTAAAAATGTTTTCATTGCAATAATGTTACACATTAATTTTATAGCAAAGATTCAAGCACATTTTTTTTCTTCTTTTTTTTTTTCTTTTTCTTTTTCGTTATTCAATTTTATGCGAACGCGAGGAAAATATGAAGAAAATACTTTTCAAATTATACCATGTAGATTTTATACAGAACTTTTTTGATTGAGTTCCTTCGCATTTCTTTGTAATTGCAAGCTTATTTCGAATAATATTTGATTCAAATTATTTTATGATGGATCTGATTTTAAATGTGATATCACTATATTTAAAATATTTATAATGTGTAAGAAATTTTTTATCTTCAATCATTTTGGTGAATAATTAAATGACGAAGAAAATACTGATGTCTTCAGTACAAATATAAATCTGTGTTTAACAACTAACACATATAGAATGACAGAAGTGTTTATGGAAGGTTTCGCGGCACAGTCATTCAAGATCGCCTTGATTCTACGCTCAAGCTGTTACAAGCACAAGCAAATTTAAAAAAGGAACTAAAAAAATACAGCAATAACTCATGGAACACTAAACTCGAAGCTTTAAACACAACAGACAACAGCCTATGGGAGGCGCAGCGATTTCTTAAAAACAAACGCTCTATCATTCCTACTCTAAATTGTGCATCCGGAATGGCCGTCACTGATCCGCAGAAAGCTAACCTTCTTGCTAATACAATTAAAAATAACTTTATCGAAAATCCCCGTAACAATAATAACTTTAATCATGATGAAGATAATATTAATTCTGTTGTAAATAACTTTCTATCTATCCCCCCCACTACTCAAATTGAACCCACTTTACCTGACGAAATCATATCATTTATTAAAAAGACAAATAAGAAAAAAGCGCCAGGTAAAGATGGTATTACCAACAATATGCTCAAAAATTTCCCCTTAAAACTAATTCTTATTCTAACAATCCTTATTAACAAAATTTTAAAATTTCATCACTTCCCAAGTAATTGGAAGGAAGCTATCATCTTCCCCATTAACAAACCCAATAAAAATAAACACCTAGCCGAAAATTATCGTCCACTCTCTCTTTTATCAACTCTTAGTAAACTAACCGAATATATCATACTAACCAGACTAAAAGAATTTATCAATGAGAATAACTTTATTAATCAAAATCAATATGGCTTTACAAATAAACTTTCTACTCTACACCCACTCCTCAGATTAACAGAAAATATTTCGGAAGGTTTCCAAAAGAAAAAGAGCACGGGAGCTGTCTTTCTGGATATCCAGAAAGCCTTCGACCGTGTTTGGATCAATGGACTCACCTTCAAACTAATTACCTACAAAATTCCCTCTCCTATAACTCACCTAATTCACTCATATCTAATTAACCGTTCTTTCATGATCAGAGTCAACGAAACCCTCTCTAACTCACACAATATTTCCGCAGGATGCCCACAGGGATCCCTTCTAGGACCACTGCTATTTAACATCTATATTAACGACATTCCTAATTACTCACTAACCAATATTAACATGTATGCGGATGATACGGCCATTACTGCCACCTACAGAAAATTAGAAACAATAACTTTTGCACTAAATAAACACTTAAAATTACTCGAAACTTTTTATGACAGATGGAAAATAAGCATTAACGTAGAGAAATCATGCGCAGTCATTTTCACTAAAAAACGTACAATTCCACCACCTCTTATCATGTACAACAAACAAATCCCCTGGTCTCAGGAAACCAAATATCTCGGCATTATTTTTGACTCTCACCTAACTTGGAAACAACATATTTTATACGTACGCGATAAGTTCCGAAAAATTATGTTTAAACTTTTCCCCCTAATATCTCGGAACTCACATTTAAGTATAGATAACAAAGTGCTTCTCTATACAGCCGTCATGCGTCCCATTATTGCCTACGCTTGTCCAGTTTGGGGATATGACGCAAATTCTAATATTAATATTCTAAATGTAGTACAAAATTCATACATACGTATGACAGTTAAAGCAACAAGATATACGAGAAATGACGATATCAATAACGCTCTTAAAATCAATAGTTTTAAATCTTATATTCAAAAATTAGCCTTTAACTTTTTTAACTCTCTTTCAGATACCAATAATATTAATATGACAAATCTAATTCCATATAATGCAAATCATAATACTAAAAGGCCAAGGAGAATTCTTCTGGACTCCTACAACCCGCCTTAAGCTCATTCTCTGGCAATAATTTCTTAATTATTGCACCCAGAAAATTTTTTATAATTTTACATTTTTAATCTTCCATTTTTGCTCATATTATTTTCTCTACTATTCCCCACTGGACAAGCTATTTTCAATATCTATTTCATACCCCTAGTGGGCAGCCATTAAGAGTCTTTATCCTCATCCTTCACTGATAATTCAGAGAGCATTGTCTCAGCTCTCATTCCTGCAGATTTTTAGAGAACTTAATTCTCCGACAAGAAAAAATATCCATAGCCACGCCTCCAGATCACCTCCAACCAATCACAAGCCAACAAGCCTCCCCACAGAAAGAAAATCTCCAAACAAGCCGCTCCAACATCTAAGTCTGTCACGATATGGGATTGAGGACTGTTTTTCAGTCCAGACGCCCACAGATAAACCGTAATCACCGTAATCAAGCTGTTACACAACATTTTTCTCATTGTGTCAAACTTACAAAACTGCTTTTTCTAAAACCTTTACATGAAGACCACTCCCTCGAAACATCTGGAACCGTACGTATCCCAAAATCAGGGATTGTCAGCAAATAATTCATAGCTGAAAGATAACCAAATAACTGAACTGCTTCCACAGCTGTATCTTGAAAGTTCAACGTACTTTTATGATTTTGGCGATTTAGTTTTGAGTTTGACGAGTAAAAATATTTATCCATTATATCTCATTTGGAATAATCCAATTATTATTAATCGTACATTGCTGCAATGAAAATAACATCAATTAACTAAACATATATACGTAAAAATAAATATATTTTAATCCTCGAAACGATTTGTTAATGTTTGTATTTTGCGCTTATAATTGCCTCAAGCATTTTTCTTTTCTTCCCGAAATTTATTAAGGTGATATGGTACACTAAAAATCATTAAACTGTCGAAATTTTTTTTATTGGCTTATTTGATACCCCGAATCTTTATAAATATGCCTGCAAAATTTCAAAGCTTTACCTGCATTTTTCATAAAGTAATGGAGCAATGTTTGACGCTAAACAGCAACTACCCCGCCTACATTTCAGATTATCTGCTAGAAAAGAGCCTGATAAAAAATGAATTAATTATTTTTCTAATACGCTTCAATGAGATTGACATTATACAAGCAGTAATAAATCATTTTAAGAAAGAATTGTGCAATTCATGCAAAAATTCTAGCTTGTGAATTATTTACTGGGAAGATCAAATGGATTTGGTCAAGATTTAAAAGGTGTGCGTGCTTTTTATGATATTATTATGAATGAAATTAAAACTTCAAAACGGATACTCCCAAAGCACAAATACTAAATCTCATTTTGATAACTCGGGTAATTAAAAATCTAATTCGCAAGAATAGAAAAACTCCCCCATTTTTATATATTTGTTTTTGGTGATATATATATATCCCATATGTGCGAGATTAAACACTTTTATTAAATATATTTTAAGATATTTATTTAAACAAATGCACATATACAGTTCTTAGATTTTGATGTATTTTATCTATAAATTAGTTGATTTTGCTTTTATTCGTGTATAATATTTAACATGCGAAGGCTTTTAAAATAATGGAAATAAAAAATAAAGGCATAAACATCTTTTGTACATGTTTTGCATTAGCTCTGAGCTTGGAATTAGCTCTGAAGTGTGTGTATTTTTTTTTATAATTATTAAGATAAAAGTTTTATGAAATATTGATCTTTCATTCGTTTTTTTCTATATATTTATTACGGCAGTATACTGTTTAATTGTTCTACAATTGTACAATTTTTTTTATGGTAAGTAGTTTTAAATAAGCTAATTAACATTTCATAAAAGTTTCAGACTATTCGATGAATATTATATCATGCTATTCATGGAATAAAAACTTCAAACTCATATTTCTCCATGTTGAATTTTTGTACATATACTGTTATTCAAAACCCTAAGGCCTTTTTGGTAACTGAAGTATGGGTTTGAAATTTTTGATACATGTTCTGAAATGTATGTTTTGTAAAACTGTGCATAGGATTAGCTCTAACATGTGTGTGTTTAGTACTTTTTCTAAAAAATTTCAAAATCAAAATTAATGCTTTTTGGGAATTTTTGGAAGTTTAACTATAAAAAAATTAATAAAAAATTAAAGAGCAGCAGCAGAAAAAAAAACCCATGCACAGTTTTATGTAGAATATTATAAGACACTTGGAAAAAAATTTTTGAAAATATTTAAAAAGCCTTAGAGATTCAAAAAATGCTTAAAAAAGGTAAAAAAATTTAAATTTTACAAACATTTTGCAATGGAATTATTATTAAATAGTAACCTTTATAAAATGCAATTAAAACCAAATATTAAAAGTAAAAAAAAATTGTGAAGATGGTACCATATCGCCTTAAGAGTGTATAGTTAACAGTATTTAAAATTGAATGATTAGATCTTGAAGCAACACAGGTTCCTAATTTCATGGTATTCAATGGTTATTTTATGCGTTGTTTTTTATATAATTGAGCATATTTAATAAATATCTTTTTATTTTATTGTTAATTGAAGAATTTAATTTAATGATTAGGAAGCCAAAAGTACCGAGAAACTTCGGATATTTATCGAAAAAATTCTAACAAATAATTAATTTTATTGTTGCAATGAACATAAAATCATTTCGCTAAAACAATTTTTTTTCTCCCCTTCTTTCTTTTTAAACCTAGAAACGATTTATAAAGGTCTATATTTTGTTTTTATAAATGTTAAGCTTAGGGTACATAGTGATCTCAGTAAGGAAGTTTTTAATTTGTTTTTTTAGCCCAAATCTTATCAGGTATATATATATGCTGACAATGTTTTAAATTGATCGATTGGGTCATGGAGCAACACAGGTTTCTAATTTCATAGTATTCAATTGTTATTTTATGCATTTTTTATACTAAGCAAATTTTTTAAACATTTCTTTATTTTATTGCTGATCAATAAACTGAATCCAATAGTTAGATATTAAAAAAAAACCCGAAACTTCGGAGATATTTATCGGAAAATTTATAATAAATAAGGTGTTGTTTGAATTCTTTTTTATAATCATCAGACAAATCTTTCTAATATGAGATTGTTGTGATCGTTCCTGAGTTTCTCTCACTTTACTATCAAGCAAATTTTGTCTTGTTACACACATCCGACCCTGTTTTGTATTTCGTTTTACATGTTTCATTACTGAAATTAATAAATGCATTTCTTTCATTCATCTCACAATAATTGAAATATATCATTAGAATACTAAAGTATATTATTGCGAATCTTTTATTTTGCAGCAATATCTTCTTACATTTCAAATAAAACCCTTCCAAGGTTCTACGGAATTTCACCATTTTACTAAAATAAAATATTAGTATAATAATATAAAATTATTTTAATACATTTTTTTTAAAAATCAGAACGATGTGATTGTCAAAAAGATCACCAAAGAAAAATAGAAGTCTGTATGCAAGTTTTGAATAAGTAATAGTAGCAATTGAGACAGACATTAACAAACTTTTTTACGAGGTTCAATAAAAAGCTATCTTTCTATTTTAATGCGACTGATTTAATCTATCGATGTAAGATCGCTATTTGTTATGTGAAGGCTCAATTCATCAATTAGCTGAAAGTTTTATATATTTCTGAAAGTCTTCAAAAGTTAGCACATCTGGAAAATTTTTTAAATAGTAATACAAAAGTATAAATCGCGAAAATATTGAAGTATTAATAGTATTTAAAAGAAATTAATATTTGTTAAGCTGAGTATCAAGCATTACAAAAATAACTAGCAAAACGAAGAACTAAGTTATATTTTTATCTGAAAACCCTCTTAGGATTCTAGTATAACTTATGTGGTTGAAGGAAACGATTTTGATGAACTTAGCTACAACAGAATCATTTATTATGGAAAGTAGCAAAGAAATAATTGACTTACATAATATTTCTAGGATTTCAAAACTGAATGAATACTTTATACCTTTTTTAAAAAAAATAAATACAGTTTCCTAATTTTCTTTACAAAACATGTACTGTTAAACGTTTTTTTTTCTTAAATGTATTTATGCTGCATGTAAATGTTAAAATTTTAATATAAATAACTATGCAGCTAATGATTGTTTACTTATGGAACTTGTAAAAATTATGAAAAATCAACTATACAAGGTTTTTTGATTTAAGAAAAATTTATTACTTGTACCGCTTTGACATAAGATGGAATGCACCACTCTTTAAGCTACTTTACTGCACAAACCATTGTATTTTTCAAATGGTTTTGGATTATACCTACTGTATTAAAAAGTGTTGTGTAACTAATATTGTTGACAGTCTTAAAAAAAGTAGACAATTACTTGCTTTTAAAACTAAATAAAATATTAACTTGTATTGCATTTCCCATCATATAAATATTACTTACTATATATATATATAATTAATTACATTACACAATCTTTTTAATGCTTTAGAAAGTCTTTCACAACTGTGATGCAATTATAATGTATATGTCACCACAGCTGAAAATTCCATCTAGCACTTTTTAAGATCAAAAAGTCATTCAAGACTTTCAGAGATGTAAGAATATTTACTTCATTCATCTGGTTGATACACAGAACACATATAAAGCAACCTGAAAAACTAAAACTATTTGAAGTATTTATAAAACAAATAGTATATCAAAAACTGGTCCATTACTGGACAAAAAAATAAATAAATCCTTATTAGTACATCTATACCATAAAAAAGACAATCACATTAAATCATTACTTTCAGTACCACTTTCCTCATCACCCATGAAATGTAACATATAGGTGAAATACCTGTTTCTATATAGGCAAGGCAGATTTTCAAGCTCTATTCCTGTATAACAAACAGCACAAATATTATCAAAATGATGAATAATTTATTATTAAGAATTATTTACACATAAGTTAAAACATATTACTTACTTTAGTATATAGTTTTGCTTGTATTGATAGCAAGCATTAACATCACCCGATTCTATATATTTTATATTAAACACTTACCTGCAAAAAGTATACATGTAATTTCTAAATTCGTATGTTCCAAAAGTATAAATCAATTTTTCTGCCTGAAATTTTATTAAGAAATAATGATATAAAAAATTACCATATTCCAATCACTTTCCAAAATTTGTGTGGTAACATTCAAATGCAATGGAATCTCTATCCTGCATGATTTTTAAATTATATACTTCTAATATACTGTCATAAAGCCATTTGTGACAAAAATTTGGTCATTTTTGATAATTACTTACCTCCTCATCTGATATAAAAATATACAACAACTTTACCCCATAAAAACATAGCTAAATGTCTTGGAAAACATAAAACAACTCCACTACAAGCATATATCAAGTGTTAAAGATACAGTTAAGTTTTTTTTTGCAAATAGCTTTTGAATTGAGTAATGCTGACTTGCCTGAGCTTGAATGTTTTCTTTCTTGACAACTAAAAAAAGAACATTTCAGAGCTTTCATTTTATATCCCCAATAGTTGGCTTAAATATTTACTGCTAGTTTAAATGCTGATTGGGAGGTAGGTACAAGAGGAACAGGTAAATAATTCTTTAGTAATTACTTTTTACCTTTCTTTTACTGAATTGCATGTTGAGACAATTGTTCCTGAACTATTTTACCTTGCAATAAACAATTTAATACTACAAGTAGAAGTTCAGTCTCCTGGTTTTTCTTATGTCATTACATATTTCTTTGGCGGAAGACCCCATACCACACTTTCTATCTGAGATATGGAAAGAAGTATTTTCAACATTTTCAACAACATGGAATCTCTCAAACAATTTAAGAATGAACTTAATATGTTTACATGGTGCATGATTATCTGAGCATTCACATGTATACCAAGCCGAACATGATAATTTTACACACCTGTAATGGCATTGATCACACACACACATAGCCTCTTTCTGAAATGCTACCATAATCTTTTTAACAACATAAAATACATCTCCATTAGTCCGCGATTTTACAAACCAAGAATTTGTTGCCTGGTCATAAATATCTGTCAGGAATCTTTAATTCATTTTGAAATGGAAATAGGTTGTGAGGATATAAACTGGGGAGAGTACCATTTAAAATTCTATAATGTGCTAAATATGTGTCATGCTGTATTTTCAACAAACTATCTGCTTGACAGTTAAATTTTCATTTTAAAATAATTGGACATTCATGTATTGTGAATATAGATTAACAATATATATTTTTATCAGTATTGGCATGCAGAAGTATAGATGATGTGACTTATACTATTAGTAGGCTGAATTACAATAATTATCATCAAAATATTTATTGAAAGCAGGCTTTTTATCAGTCGATGCAATTTTAAAATTTTCCATTATTTGTTTACATCTGATTGAACTTATTCATTCCAAATGAGATACTAGAGAAATTTCCCTTCGCATTTCAAAATTGGAAAACAAGATCATTTAATCATTTCTTCCAAGTGCATTGAAGGCATAATGCAATTAATTTTTAACTGGGCACCCTTTCTCTCAGAATGTTGAAACACAATACATATTTCCTGTATTTAATTTATAAGTAATAACATGAGCAACAGAGTAAAGCATTCCTTATTAGTCAAGTACAATTAAACTTCTATTAACCGAATACATATTCTAATACCGAAGATTTTTCAATACCCATTTCAAGATTAGCTTTAATGAACTCTATACAAGTTTTATAAACCAGTTGAAATGCTTGATTATGCTTTGAAAAATATATTATACTGATCCCTTAATAGTCTTTATAAAGAGTGATTCTACCAAGATATTACATTAATAATTGGAATATATAATCTTTGATATTTCTATACAACTAGTTTTTCTTTTATATGTCTAGGAAGCTTCACATGTTAGCAAATGTGTTAAATATCTAAATCTACAATTTCACTCATGATATGGAAAAGGTTAAGGGAAAGTTAAATCTCAACATATTGTGTAGATCTTTACATGTGATTCGTATGAAATTTTTTGCAATAGATAATACATTCCAATAATGATTTTTTTTTCTTACTTTAATTAAATAAATGTATTTTCTTATATATATATATATATATATATATATATATATATATATTAAGAATAGTGTTATTACCTTTGGTAGGATCCTAGCAGGGCACCCTTCTTTTACAAGAACACCTCCAGAAAATTTATATTTTCTATTATTATTCTCACAATCATTTAAAAATTTAGCCAAACAATTTACCTCATATATTTACGCTAATTTTTCATAACAATCATAGAACTTTCGATTTAACGACAAGAAAAAGTTTTACACTCACGAGATCCGCCAAGGGGGCAATCACCCAGCAGGAACTAAAAAAATAATGAATCTACTACAATGGTAAATACCTGGAAATTTTAAAACGTATTATTAAAACATTATAAATAATCAAAGCATAAAATTTTTACATTCACGTGATCGGAGAATCGAGCTTTTACACGGCAGAAGCTAGAAAGTCGATGAAAGGAAAATGTTAATTACATCAAATCAAAGCACAAAATAAAATAAAAATACAATATAAAAAGAGTAAAATAATAATAATTCAAAATTATGAATCAAAGTTTTTAGTTGTTCACATAAGTTAGAAATTCCATAAATCAGCAAATATGTTAAAATGATGGAAAACTTAACAGGAAATTGATACAATATAAAAACTGCAAAAAAATGTAACAATCAAACATTATAATTCAAAGTTATAAAATACCTAATCAATAAATCTCCCCGCTAGAATTTTATATACGAACCTCTCAGCACGAGCGCTATAGCAAGAATGATTTTAGTAGGTTCAATTAAGCCAACGATGAACTTGGCGATTTTCAAAAAGAGGCCAAAAATATCAAAGTAACCCATCCTTGTTTGTAGATTATAGGAATAGGTGCTGCCAACGAAACTGCGCATTACACGTCCGGCCTTGTTTGTTCCTTTTATCTGTCACTACCGGCCTTGTTTGTTCCTTTTATCTGTCACTACCAGCCGTGTCGGGTTTGAGACGCTAGTGGTCAAGAGATGATCGTTGGTTTCAGACGAAATGATTGGGCTCTTCGACTGAAGGCATATGAGATATGTGCAACTGGTTTGTTGCTTAGTATTTTTTTAAAGATGTTTCGATTTTATTAGAAGTTAGAAAATTGAATGAGGGGTTCGAATCAGTTAACCAAAGTCTGGTTATATTATTTTTGATGATTATATTTTTAACTTAATGTTTAAATTGCTCCAGTGGCGAGCAGATTCATTTGGCTTATTTAAAGAATAAAAATATATGTTTTAAAGAAACTGCTTTCTTACTATGCCTCCTCGACATAAAATTTCGCTGCCAAGCTTTGCCTACGTTAGTTCACCATGAAGAATTATATCAGAATTTAATGACTTATCTCAGAAAGAAAAGAAAAACTTTTATCTTAGTTTAAAATGCTGAGGCACATTTTTCTATTAAGCCAAATGCTGTCACATTTTATTTTTTTTTACTTATTCTTTTTGTACATGTAACTAAACTTGGTATGCATTTTTTAATCAAAGCAATACTAATTTTTAAAAAATAGTTGAATTTATAATCGACATCTTTTTAAGAAATTTTCAATAAGCATTCAGAAAGAAAAAAAAACCATTTCACAAATATCAGTCATACTAGTAGAAAACCCATACTAACTTTTGCTGTGCTTAGTTTGACATACTTGCAAATCATATTTCATGTGTGTGTTCAATTGTTGTAGGAGGGAGTAGCATTTTGAAATCCCTTCATAAATTTAAAACTTTTCTTTAAATGGTTAGTTTTTTCTTGCATTTTGAGAACAAAAACTTATGTAATCCATATTCATTGGTTACAAGCAAAAAAATTTGTACAAATCATTAAATCAAGATTTTTTTGTGAATCGCACCATGTCCTCCTAAAGTAGCCAGATTTTTAAAAACAAATTTGAGGACTAATCAACGTATCCTTGAATTTAAAATGTTTTTATTTTATTCTTAGCAGTTGCAGCAGCAATTGTGGCACATTGAGTGGGTAATATCAGTTTACCCTTGTCAAGTTCATTAATTTACATGGTAAATTTCAACACACTTTTTTTCTGTTTGTAACCAAATTCAACAAATGATAATTTTCCAATCTTAATACTCTTACAATACATTCAGTGGTATATGTTAAAATGATTATAATGCAGAATTGAGTATTAGAATAAAAATTCTAGTCTAGCGCATCTTTAAATGTATGTATAATTACAGATTTATTATAAATTTCATAATTAGGCATTATTGTTTTTAAATTGATTTCATTATTATCACATGCCAAAAGCACCGTACTATTAAATCTTAGTTTCCAAAAGTATTAAACAACTAATAATTGATATAATAGTTTGTACCCCTCATTTGTCTGTAGCATCGGTCTTCAAATTGTGTTCCACACAACCTTGGAGTTCCACGAAGCATATCCAAGAGTTCCATGAATCATTACATTTGGTCCCAAACACACACAGAGCAAACTCATCTTAGCTATTTAAATTCAAAATTTTATTTATATGTAATAACTTTTTTTTGTAACTAACTTTGATTATAATAAAAAATATTTTCTTTTTATTGTGAATATTCTATTCCTTAAAATCCCGGGTTCCATGAAATAATTTTATGCACATTAGAGTAAAATTTTGTAAAACTCAACAGTTTGCTAATGGAAAAGCAGCTCATTTAATATATGAAAAAAACACCTATACGAGAAAATTTCCAAAAGAACACCTGTAAGAGAATATTTCACAGGAGAGAACTAATCATGAATGGATAAAATGATAAATCAGTAAATTTGCCAGTCAAGGAGAGGGAACAAGAGATTTATCATTAAAATCTAAATTTAATGAAAATACAGCTCCTAAATTTTAGGTTGCACACAGGAATTCTTACTCAGCCATAAACATTGTTAAGCCATTCAAAACAATGCATTTAAGTGAAAAATATTTCTCAATGTAAAGGGCAATATATATTTACAAATTTAACGCAGAATATGAAATACGACTACTGCTTTCAACAGAGTTAGATTTTAACGGTTTGTTTGAAAAAGAAATGCAAGTACATCCCAGCAACTAAATAAATTGCTTATGTAGCTGGCACTGGGAACACATATTCATATCACTGAAGAGTAACTTTTATTAACATTATATATTGAAACTTTTTAATGACAACATCCAATATTTTGCTTTAATTGTTTTTATACAGTATTTACAACATGTTGATTTACTTTAAATAGTATTTTCAGATGTATTCTAAGAGTGTGTGTGTGTGGAAGGGGGTTCCCCAAAATACCTCATTCTAAGGGTTCTGTGAGTCAAAAAGTTTGAAGACCATTGATTTATTGAAGCCAAATTTTCCCTCCAAGTTCCATCATTTTAAAATTTCCTAGGAGGACATAATATGTATTATTTTATATTTTTCAAACATGTATAGAATTATTTAAACAAAAGCTTCAATTGTATTTCTTAGTGCTTGGAAGGTTTGTGAAGACTAAGCTTGGGAATTAGTAGTTCAAAGTCTCCAGTTTTTAAGCCACAGTATGACTTTTGCCAAAAATTTGACTTGAGGAGAATCAGCATCTCTTATAGAGAATTTCTCTATCATTAAATCTTTCTCCTTTATACCAATGATGTTAGATATTGATTTTATTATTTCTCATTTCCTGTCAAAAATATATTATTTTGATTTATTCTTTCCCTTTTGGGAAATTAATAATTTTAAGATTTTTATTATAAAATAGAATATAAAAAAAGTTAAGATTTCTATTATTTATGTTAATAATTCCAACCACACACACAAAATAAAAATGTTGCAGCATGTGAGAATTCATAAAATTGTGATGTGATTTTTAAATTGTGCTGAGATTGTGTGTTATGCAGTATTCAATTAGTTTCATACAATTCCACATGTAATACAAGGGCCAGTGCACAGCATTTGAATGCACGTCGGGTTGAATTACTAAAAAACTTTACAAATATTAAGTATAGAATATTGTTTGCTAAAATATGGGATCGATTGAGTTTCACCAAAATTTTTCCTACATTAAAACTATTGGTTGTAATCTATTGATTAAACAATATCAAAATCAATCAATCAATAATTGCATGGACAACATTTAACATTGTTGGCCTTAAGGAAAAGGAAGATGAACAAACATAGACTTACTTCCTCATGATCACAATACTTAATCTCTCCTGAACATCAGAGATACCAGTACTGATTTTTTACATCATGCATTGTTTCTGATCATTTTTAGGATCAGAGTTGCAATTATCTTTCTATTAAAGAGAAGTTCTGATGAATGAAAATATTATATGTACATGAGACCTGACACATATAAAATACAAACACTTATAGGCAGGGAAGGAAGATATTTTTAGATTAGATGTTAAGCAGAGTTCTCAGCACAAACTTAGTTCAAAAAGTATCCTTTTTTTCTCAAAAAAGTTGACCCAACATGTGAAAAGGCTATTATTAAAACTTACATTTTTTCAATGGATGTGTTAGGATTCTTTAGTGTTGTTGTGGGTGAAATTTTTGTGATCCAATATAATTTTTAAAATTGTATTATTGTCTGCATTCTGTGAAGTTACTGTAGAAGTTTTGGTCAGTTTCCTTTTCTTTTTTGCATTTGAGAATCTTTGGGGTATTATATTTTTATAAGGTGGAACATCTTTATTAGCAGTTGGAAAATGTATTTCTTGTGCATTTAACATATCAACAGCTTTTAGTTATGGTGGTGCTGATTTTAGAATCCTGTCGAACACATCACATTGTTTGTCTGAATTTAATGAATTTATTAGTTCTAAACACTTCTGTCTTTGTTCAACCTTTCTGTGTTTAAGTGAGAGAGTTTGTGATTTTTTTTTTGGTTACTTCATTCAATATTAATTGATTTTCATTTTTAATAAGTTGAGATTCATCATGTGTTAGAATAGTTGCGTTTTTAATAAACTGATGTAAATAATGTATATGTTTGCACATATTCCACCTAATTGATGAATCGACACAGCTGCATATATATCGGTGAACGCATATGTTACACTCGGTGCACTGTATGCGACATGTACAAGTTTCGTTATTTTTATGTATAATTCTGTATTACATGTTGATGTAAAACTGACCACCTATTCTCATTCTCTTGGAAAGATAGTGTTTCACTAGTTTTGTGTCTGATTCTCAGATCTTGTATCTTACTTGTCAATTTTCCTTTTATTTGCCGTAATTAAACGATCAATAATTTTGTCTCTTACAAATCTCATGCCATGTATAGCCTTGTCCAATCTCTCAACATTTTTTCCGTGAAGATAAATATATTTAGTGTGTGGTGCATTTTTCTATGTGCATGTTTGTATTGATGCCACTGTGAAGTCTATAACAGTATGGAATTTACGGATGTATATGTAAATAATAAGTTTCAAAGTAATTAGAAAATTCGAATTATGGAATACTGGATGTATTACGTAAATAATAAGTTTCAAAGTAATTAGAAAATTCGATAGTGTCAGGATCTTCTTTAAATAATTTTATGGCTGCTTCTGTTAGTGTTTGAAAAGTATAAATATCCCGTTCCTCTAAGAGTGATCTAATAATTTTATATGTTTTTGCCTGCTTTTCAGCACCACTGATTTTTTAAAAATTTTTTCTCCAGGCTCTGTCTATATGTCATGCACAAAAAAGAAGTTTTTGCGGTAAACCCATTTCAGACTTCCAAGCATTAAAAAATGATTCTGCCATATCAGGCATAAAAACTTGTGGTTGTAATGGTCCAACTTTTTCTTCAATACATGAAAAAAATAGATAGAATTGGTTGATCCCATCGATTAGAAATTAAAAAAGTACATGGGAATCCTTGGCGCAAATCATCAATTGTAAGTAAAGTTATTAATTCAAAGTCATATCCATTTACGCCATGTGTGCCATCAATACATACGTAAACAGAACTAAATTTCTTTAGTATCTCCCCTTGAGCTTCAGTCATAATTATCAAAAAATCATTTTCTTTTAAAAATGGATGTTGTATACAAGATGATCCCTGGGTTTTATAAAACAAAATACACGGATTTTCTGAATTTTGCATTTCACGCACCCACATATCTACACTGACCCCATCATTTTCATGTTTCACAGAATTGGAAGACAGATTAAAAGATTTCTCAATATTATGTAGATCTTTTTTTGTAAGTAAATGAACCCTCTCAAGTCCAGCATCTGATATAGAATTTCTAATTTCATCTAAAATATTATCTAAAGAAATTTTTGAAGCTATCTTTGAGGCAATAATTTTCCTTTCCCTTGCTGTTAAAAATAAATGACCCATACCATTCTGGTGTCCAATATGTACATTTTGATATGATACTACACATTTGCCATCTGTATGTTATGTAACTTTTAACCAGCTGGGCAATAAGCATTTATTTTATCGCTACCAAGGATTTTTAAATGACGCAAACCTTTACTGTCTGAAACAAAATTTCCCCTGTGAACGGTGGCATCTGAAATAATAACACTTTACACCATGTGTGTTAATATGTTTACTACCATAAGAAACAAATTTTGACTTGGTGCGATTTTCAATTTCTGCCTTCCATGCCAAATAATCATTAAATGAATTAAATTCTAGCTCTATATGATTCATATCAATATCGTGAGCATTCTTAAAATGAAATATTATTTCTCGCTTTTCAAACTTTCTATAACATAGAGGACACTGTGGTAAACCCGACGATGGGTCCCGTACGGAATATGGCAACCCCTGAGAATAATTTTGAGAATCTGGCCTGGCGGACGCAGAGCGATGTAAACACACGAAACCGATGTGTGGCGAGCACCGCAATAAATTAATTGATATAATTCATCATGATGAATTAACGTAAGCAAAGCTTGGCAGCGAAATTTAATGTCGAGGAGGCATAGTAATCAAGCAGTTTCGTTAAAAACATTTTTATTCTTTAAATAATTCAAGTGAAACTTCTCGCCACTGAAGCAATTAAAAACATTAAGTTAAAAAAAATATAATCATCAAAATATAATATTACCAAACTTTGGTTAACTGATTCGAACCATCTTTAAAAAATACTGAGCAACAAACCAGTTGCACATCTCATATGCCTCCAATCGAAGAGCAAAATCACCTCGTCCGAAACCGACGATCTTTTCTCAACCAACCTCGGTCTCCTTAAATACTTACACGAGCCAAGTTAGTTAAATTTACATTTGCAGCCGTTGCCAACTACAAATCTCGAAACTCGCACAGAGGTCGGGTTCGAATCAGTTTATTTACTTGAGATCATGGCGCGTGGTTGGAAAAACTTAAGGACCATAAAAATTCGGATCCTAAAATAAAAATTTTTTTTTCCAAATGTAACAATCGGCCCCCTTTTTCCAACCCCCGCACCATTATCTCTTACAAATCAGTAATATAATTTCATTTTATAAAAATATGTTACATACAATACTTTATTCACATTATCTTTATTGCAAGAGACAAATATTTTGATCTAAATAAACAAAGTTCCATTCTCTTAAATAGAAAATAGTTTTCTACAAAATTCCATTAATTTTTCCTTTATCATGGGTTTAGTAAAAATATCTGCCAAATGATTTTTGGTACTAACATATTTAATTTGAAAAACCTTGTCTTTTATTAAATTCCTTAAGAAATGGTAACGAACATCGATATGTTTCGTTCTATAATTTTCTACTGGTGAACTGGAAAAACTTATAGCAGCTTGATTGTCACAGAATATTACATTTTCACATAATTCCAAATTCAAACTTTTATCATTAATTATATTAGTTAACCAAATAAATTCCTTTGCTGCTTCCGTTAAACTAACATACTCCGCTTCCATAGTAGACAGACTAACGGATTTTTGCTTGAAAGTTCGCCAGGAAATTGGAGTTTCGTCAATGAAAGTTATGAATCCTCCCATCGAAACTCGGTCATCCCTATTTGTAGCAAAATCCGAGTCTGAGTAACATCTTAATTTTTGTGATTTAACTTTTGAAAGTTCCAATTTATATCTTTGAGTGTATTTTAAATAACCTAATAATCTCAATAAACAATTCCAATGTTTTATTCCTGGGTTTGATTGGAATTGGGATAGTACATTCACTGCATACATAATATCAGGTCTTGTGCGTATAGCAATAAATGACAAGGATCCTATTAAATTTCTATAAGGAAACGTTAAAATTTCTTCGCTAGTTTTGGGCGAATCTAATTTGGAAAGAATTTGGCCTTTTGATATAGGCAATGAACTTACAGGATATTTATATTTTAGAGACCATCATCTTGTTCTTCAAATTCTATTCTTAATAAATTCTTTGTTTTACCCAGAATCTTTAAATCAATTTTTCTGTAATAATTTTATTACAAAATTTACGTTTTCAGTTTCTCTACCAAATATTATGATGTCGTCTACATAAAATAATAGAATTACATTATTTTCAAACATATATACACAATTAACCCACTCTAATTTCTTAAATTTCAATTTAATTAATTTATTTTCTAATTTCAAAAACCACTGTCGGCCACTCTGGTGAAGACCACACATATATTGCCTTACTTAACTTACACACTTTGTTAGGATCAGTTTCATATCCAGTTGGTTGCTTCATAAAGATAACAGTATCTAAATTAGCATATAAATAGGCATTAGTGATATCTACTTGAACATGCATCCATTTCCACAAGCATACACAGATAGTGAAAAATAATCTTACAATAGTAAAGTTAACAACTGGACTAAATACCTCGTCAAATGATTCGCCTTTTAATTGTGTGTTACCTTGCGCAACTAAGCGAGCTTTGTATCTAACTATTTTATTATTTTCATCACGTTTTACAGTATAAACCCAATGGTTTCCTAAAATGATTATGTTGTCTGGAGGATTAACCAAATCCCAAACCTTGCGTTTCTTCATTATGTTTATCTCCCTATCCATTGCATCATGCCATTTAGATGCTTCCCTGGATCTTATTGCCTGTTTATAACCAGTTAGGAATATCTACTTCAACCATATTAACTTCCTGGGATTCAGTATCTTCCTTTCTAAAATCAAACAAACTCGGGTCATACTGAATGTTACTCTTATTACAGTATCGTTCTATCTCGTTAAAAGATCTCAAACGGGTTGCTGTCCCTTCGATACCATAATATACGTTGGATCCAGTTACTTCCCTACCTATATTTCTAATCCACTTAACCTCTCTGAACATGGGATTAAGCTATGATTATCAGAAGATAAATCTGGTTTTTCAAATGATGTGGGAGTTTCTGTACTTGTCTTTGAAACTAAACGACTCGCTAACGAATCTCTTACAGTATCAAAATCGTCCTCCTCATCATCATAATCAGGAAAGTTTAAATCAAGTCTGGGATAACCATTAGTTTTCGGTTTAAAATCAATTCCTTTCCTATATTCATCGAATCTTACATTAATAGTCTCTACTAATTTATTTTCTTCGATTAACCATATCCTATAACCCTTAGTACGCTGTGCATAGCCCATCATAATTCCTATTTTTGCACGCATATCGAATTTCTTTCTAATCTGTTTTGGAACACCAGCATATGCCAAACATCCAAAAGGTTTTAGATGCAATATTGATGGTTTTCTACCCGAATATTTTTCGAAAGGGGTTTTCTCACTGTCTTTGTGACAAATTCTATTCCACGCATAAGTGAAGCAAAGTAATGCTTCTCCCCAAAACTTATGTAGAACTTCACTGGACTTAAGCAATGCTTTAATGCCATCTATAGCGGTTAAATTGTATCTCTCCGCTACCCCCATTCATTTCCGGCGTATATGGATTTGTTACCTCGTGCTTTATACCCAGTTCTGCCAAAAAAGTATCCATATCTTTATTACAAAATTCTAGTCCGCCATCAGTTTTAACTGCTATTAATTTTCTATTTAGAAAACGTTCTGCTCGTTTCTGAAATCTTATAAACGTATGAAATACGTCCGACTTTTTCTTAATGGGAAATACAGTCACTTTTCTCGAGTAATCGTCAATTATACTCAAGAAATATTTATTACCGCCTTGACTTTCAGTTGGCATTGGACCACAAAGATCCATATGCAACAATTCTAGTGGACGTTTTGATCCTACGGCCCCCGTCTTTTTAAAGGAAACTCTCTTGGACTTAGCTAATTTACATGGAATACAAGGCGACTTATTATCAGCAAAACATGGGAGACCTCTTACACTATCATTTTTACTAGTTTTTATCAAGTAATCGTTATTAATATGGCAAAAGCGCTGATGCCCTATTTCAATTGATCCGCATTTTGTTTTGTCAGTTGCATTAACAACTGAATTTATTTCTGTACTCTTGGGTAAAATACAATGGTCAGGCTTAAAAAAATACAAATTTTCGTGTCGTGTCGCCGAGAACAACTTTAGCCAGTCTTTATTGAAAACGTTAATTTTACCCTTGCTACCCACAAAATGCGAACCTTTACTTTCTAATCTGGAACCGGATATCAAATTTCTCCTTTACTTGGGACTAAATAAAACATCTGAAAAAGTTATTTCATGAAAACTATCCTTATATTTTACCAAAAATTTAAGTTTACCAATTCCCTCTATTGGACAACTTTTATCCTGCATAGCTAACGATATTTTCATGCTAGATATTGGTCTAAAATCTAAAAATAAACTCTTCTCATTACAAAAATGACTCGTGGCTGCCGTATCTATTACCCAAACACCTTTATCACAGTTTTCTTCAAATAAGTTACAACTAGTAACAAGGTGCTTATTTAATTCTATAATACTACATTCAGCTTCACAAAATCTTAAATTTATATTAAACTCTGTGTTATAAGTTTCCCTTGCAGTTGAAGGAGGCTTTTCTCGAGAGTTTTTCTCTTTACAATTTACTTTAAGATGCCCATATTTATTACATAAATAACAAGGACCTATCATCTTACTAGACAGTTTTAAATGTTTGGTAGTTTTACAGTTAAATACCTTACAGTCCTTTTTCTGATATTCTGTTTTACCACTTGGATCTGCAGAAGTTGCAGTCGTACCACCAGGAACTGTATTTCTAGGAACTTTGCTCAACTTCTTCTTTGATAGGAAATTGCTGAAGTAAACGGGGTCTCTGTTTTATCCAAGTCTTGCTTCATAAGTTGAAGACGATTGGCTTCCAATATCAGCTCCGCTTCAATTTTGACAGCTGTGAAGTCCTCTTCCTTCCATCTGTAAATTTGTTGCACGGTAGACTGGAATTCCTGAAAAAGCCACCTTATTAATTGAAACCCTATGTAAAGGTCGTCCAATTCATGACCCGCCTCTTGTAGCCTGGTTGCCGCCGTCTTTACACGAGATATGAAGATTCCGACATCTTCCCTTGGTTGGTATCTTGTTCCGAAGAATTCATCCAAAAGCTGGATAACCCTGGCTCTTGTCACTGGTTCAAAGTGATCCTTTAATATTTTCCATGCCACTACTCCATCAGTTGTTTCTATTATCAGGTTCTTCAGATCTGAACTGATGTTAGTGTAAATCAGCGTATAGCATCGATCTTTCCGTAGTTGGAAGTCACACTTTTCCTTGTAGGTTGCCCCTTCATCAGGTTCCTCCGGCTTGGTCTGTATAATAAATTGCCAGCAACCATAATGCATTAAGATTACTTGCATATCACGTTTCCATGTGTTCCAATTATTTTGGGTTAACACAGGAATCTGATTGTTCACTTCCATATTCGATACTCTATTTAGTATACCAGCAACTGAAGTTCTTCAGAAATAATTCTATACTGGAACAATATTTAAATGGACAAAGTTCATGTTCAACTGCTTAACCTGCCTCGACATAGAACGTGGCCTGGGCCCATAACCACTATGATATAATTCTTCATGATGAATTAACGTAAGCAAAGCTTGGCAGCGAAATTTAATGTCGAGGAGGCATAGTAATCAAGCAGTTTCGTTAAAAACATTTTTATTCTTTAAATAATTCAAGTGAAACTTCTCGCCACTGAAGCAATTAAAAACATTAAGTTAAAAAAAATATAATCATCAAAATATAATATTACCAAACTTTGGTTAACTGATTCGAACCATCTTTAAAAAATACTGAGCATCAAACCAGTTGCACATCTCATATGCCTCCAATCGAAGAGCAAAATCACCTCGTCCGAAACCGACGATCTTTTCTCAACCAACCTCGGTCTCCTTAAATACTTACACGAGCCAAGTTAGTTAAATTTACATTTGCAGCCGTTGCCAACTACAAATCTCGAAACTCGCACAGAGGTCGGGTTCGAATCAGTTTATTTACTTGAGATCATGGCGCGTGGTTGGAAAAACTTAAGGACCATAAAAATTCGGATCCTAAAATAAAATTTTTTTTTCTTCCAAATGTCTAACATTAATATAGTATGAAAAATGTTGCCTCTTTTCACCATAGTGGTGACCCCGTATATTCAAGCAAAACCTTTACCTTGTGAATAGTATTTCACAAAATCGATGGTGATGGAAAAAAACATCGTCATTCAACTAAATTTAGTATAAGGACTCAATTCCTTTGTCTATGGATCCGAGCATCTACTTCATTGGTTTCGATTTTGGGTGTGGCTCTCATCTTCAACTGCAAATGTATCACAGATAAGTGGATTTTTTTTCTCTGTTTCATTTTTCTGTGCTTTTAATTTAACTTTAATTGTTTTATCAATTTAATATTTTATTTTATTCTTTCATATTTAATGCTAAAACTAATTGATTGCATGTAAAAATTTCGGATGAAATAAAATTCTTGTGATACAAGTTTTAAAAAAAATATCATGTATACTATCGATTAAAATCCCAAATTCTAATTAAATATAATATTACTGATTATTATAACGTTTTTATTATTGAATGCATATCTATTTTATTGTTTATTTAGAATTTTTGTTCTAAAACCTTGCACAATGTCGGAAGTAAATGCTGTACAAATGCCAGTATATAATAGATCCGATCCCACCTTGTGGTTTGTTATGTGCGAGAGTACATTCGCTTTTAGCAACCCCAAAACCAATAACTGAGTCTTTAACTAAGTACACACACACACACACACACAATTACATTAGTAGCTCATCTCCCTCCCGACACCGCGTCTTTAGTCTGCGATGTCCTCCTGCACCCAGATGCCACTGATCCCTACGCGCAAATAAAAAACGAACTCATAAATAGTTCAGGGGAATCGTCCCAGCAGGAGATTCGGAAACTTCTTTCGGGGGAAGAATTAGGCTCTCGAAAACCTTCTGAACTACTGCGTAACATGAAACGGCGCGCAGAATCTTTGAATGTTGATGATAAACTGATGACGGAGTTATTTCTGCAGCGTTTGCCGT